>CM073465.1:13865000-14127500 GCA_037074535.1 Gleditsia sinensis
TGGGTAGGAATAAGTCCAAATCCAAGAGGAAAAATAAAATAAAATAAATTAGATGATGATATAATAATAAGAATAAAGATTATGTTACATGGCATTAAGACAAAAATTTAGCAAGTGGAGTGATTCTACATTCATCATTTAGGCAAGTGGCATGATAATACAAGGCTTTAGGACAAAAACATCTATATCCTACACTCATAATTTTAGCAAGTGGTATGATAATACATGGTATTAGGACAAAACATTCATAGCCCACACAAATAATATCAACCAAATAATGGAGATTCAAGGGCTAGAAATTTGCCACCTAAAAAGGCAAACCTATCATACTTGTTTAAGACAAAAGAAAATGGAAATGAATCCCTAAATCAAAGGGACCTTGTCCCTTATCTTAAGAACATATCATCATAATTTTCAAAATACAAATCTCCTTTTCCTATGCATATCTTGACTAAGGAAGAGGAAGACAAGAACATAAGTTGTTTGTTTTCCAAAAATTCAACAAAGTGTATCTTAATTGTGATAAGGTAGACCCATGATCATGAAAGGTGAATTATTTGATGGTCTATATAAGAAAACCCACCCTTACAACATTAGAATTTCGTCCAAGTGAGGGAGAGGAAAAATAGAAGCAAGGTAGAGTGAGGAAAGGAGAGGAAGAAAGGAAGAAAGAGGAAGGAGAAGTCTAGGGGACTAAGTGCTCCAGGTAAGTTTAACAATATTTCTTTTTGAAGAAAACTTTTGAAACTTATAATATTTATATGAGATTTTGATCTTAGAACTTTTATGATTGGTCATGATGTTGCTATATCATGTTACTTATTGATCTTGCATGTGATGTATGTTTGAATACTTAGGTTGGTGTAGATAGTTCTGCATGGTTATGGCTATGGGTGGCAGAATTTTAAGCTTCGGTATTTTAATTTCTGGGAACAATCTATAAGGAATTAAAATAAATGGTTAACATAAGAATTAAATATATATGTGTCGTGGATATTTAGGCACTGGAATCATTCAATTTGGAGTCCATATAAGGGAGATATGAGCCGATTAGTAGACAAAGGTCAGAAAATGGGTCATCAGGGAAAAATATGTTAGGATAGCTTCGGTATTTTAATTTCTGGGAACAATATATAAGGAATTAAAATAAATGGTTAACATAAGAATTAAAGATATATGTGTCATGGATATTTAGGCACTGGAATCATTCAATTTGGAGTCCATATAAGGGAGATATGAGCCGATTAGTAGACAAAGATCAGAAAATGGGTCATCAGGGAAAAATATGTTAGGATAGCTTCGGTATTTTAATTTCTGGGAAGTATCTGTAAGGAATTAAAATAGCGCGCCAACATAAATATTATAGATATATGGCTCATGGAATTTTACCAACTGGAATAACTCAATTTGGAGTTCATATGAGGTATATATGATGCGATTAGTAAGCAGAGGTCAACAAATATTTATTCAGGGAAGAGTATGTTATTAAAGCTTTAGTTTTTGAATTTCTGGGAATATTCTGTAGGGAATTAAAATAGCGCGTCAACATAACAATTATAGATATATGGCTCATGGAATTTTACCAACTGGAATAACTCAATTTGGAGTTCAAATTTGAGAGATATGGTCTAATTAGTCAGTAAATGTCAGAACCTACACGAGTAGAAATAATACTAAATTGAAAGGAGTAATAACACCATGATATCATACTATTTTGTTGATATGATTAACATAATAGTTTTATATAATTGTCTTAGCTTTTCATAGACACTAAGATCATCTTAATCGGAGTTAAAATGAGAGAGTTATGCTCTGATTTGTAAGCAAAGGCTGTGTTAAAAGTTAGTAAAACCTATTTTCAATATTTTTTCTACCCTAGATGAATTTTTAAGGTAATAGTAGAAATCAATTTGAGGAAAAATGCTCTATAAAATTTGTAAGAACATGTGTTGGAAATGATATAAGTAGAAATAAAATGACTAAATGCCTAGACATAAAGAAAATGAAAAGATGAAAATAATATTCAAGAAAGAAGAGGAATTTTATAAATGAAAATAATAAATGCCTAGTGTATGCCCTAGCTATTGCCATTGCATGAACTTACTACCATTTTAAGTGTGTAATTTTTAACATAGAAATTATCCTAGTACTCATAAATTTCTAAGAAGTTTTGAAAGTGCTGGTTTTATTTGAAAAATCTTAGTATGCTCCGTGGTTGCAGTATTTCCACATCAGAAAAGAATTATTTTAGTTACTGGAAAAAAATTGTGATTTGTGAAAAGTGCATGTCTAAGGAAAGCTCTGGCAAGGAAAGACTTGGTATTTAAGCGTGTCCATTAGTGACCCACCTCTCTTTTCTGGGAACTTTCCTGGTGCGCTGTTTACAGACTACAATTACTATCCAGTTACTGAGGTATTAGTGTGGAATTTTGACATGGAAATATTTTATAAAGTGAAAATTAGAAAATGATTATATTCATGGCATAATTTCAGTTTACCAATGAATTTTGAGAATGATTATGTTTTGATACATTATGGCATGAGAATATAATGAACATACTTGTTATTGGAATCTTATTTTCGGCTATTAATATGAAAAGAAAAGAAATGAGCACGGTCACATGGCAATCCGTGTGGTGCACCAGTAGGGGACGCCCTACCAACGGTTATGATTATATTCATGAGAAAAGAAAGAGAAAGTGTGCCATGTCGGACGGAGCGATATAAGCCCGTACCGAAAAGTAGAGAATACTCACCCTGACCGGGGTAGCTTGAAGTAAGAATAAGTTGATAGCCATCATATGAAATTCGAAAAAAAAAGTTATTCATGTCATACATGTCATAACTGTATAATTTTCATGTGCATGATAAAGTGCATTCATGTGACCTAAAGATATTTTCTGTAGTTTATACAGCTGAACATGACGTGATGAACTATATTGATAATGAATTATTGTTGAACATACTGGGATTTAATTCTCACTATATTTTCATATCATGTTCAGAAAATTAGCTATGCTGTTGTTTTTAATGAGACTTATTATTGCTGTACGTATGATCGAGGTGCCCTATCTTGGGCAAATGCCTATTATTGCGGATATATCAGTTGTTGAAGTGACTGAGATTCCGGCGGAGGTGCCACCACCCGAACCAGTGGCCCCGAAAATAGTCTATGTGGAAGATTAGGGCTTATATGTACATGTATGTCTTGTACAAATGTTTGTATTAATGATGTGAGTGTAAACTTAGTATTGTATAATTAAATAAATGTTATTGTGAGTTAAGTTAAGGTAATAACTTCATGATGTTAAATAAATAAATAATAAAAAATTGTTACATAAATGGAGTTGTTACATAATTGGTATCAGAGCGGTCGATCCTAGATGGCCAGTGGGTGGATGGTTATCTGAATCGATCTTATAGTGTCTTGAGTATGTTGTGGTTATGCTGTGTAGGGAATCAGTGAGTTCATATAGATAAGAAATTACTAGTGTTTCCTATCTATATGCCGAGGTGGTGTTATGACTGCTGTTAAATATTTTGAAACTAACTATTGGGTTTGATCACCTCAATAGCAGCATAACTTTATTTTTGCCACAGTAGGAAATGGCACCACCAAGGAGGAATCCGTCAAACAATGCGGAAGAGACACTACATAACCTGGCCACAGCAATTCGAGACCAAGTCTTGACCACCAATCAAATTTTACAACATCTCCAGAATGCTAATAACACAAATGTTGAGAATGGTGCTAACAACCGAATGGCTGGAAAAGATAATGGCATATCCGAGTTCCTAAGGATTAGACCACCTTGTTTCCAAGGTGGCTATGACCCAACGGTAGCCGAAAGGTGGATTAGGGAATTAGAGAAAATCTTTGAAGTGATGGGCTGTACTGAAGAGCAGCAAATTATTTTTGCTGCATATATGTTAAAGGATGAAGCAGAATACTGGTGGCGTGGAGATAGAGAACTTTTAGCTCATCAGGGAAGACAGATCACCTGGCAAGTGTTCAAGGACAATTTTTTTGAAAAGTACTTTCCAAGTACTGTACAGGCAGAGAAAGAGATCGAATTTCTCCAACTCAGGCAAGGCAGCATGACTGTGGACCAGTATATTGCAAGGTTCGAGGAGCTGTCTAAGTTCTCCTCTTATTTGCGATATAACCCAGATGAAGCATGGAAGGCGGTTAAGTTTGAAGCAGGACTAAACCCGGAATTAAAGAATGCTGTTATAGCTATGGAGATCAGGGAGTTTGTACCTCTGATAAATAAATGCAGACTCGTGGAAAAGAGTTTAAGGGCAGTGGAGGACGAGAAGCAAAGGCGAAACCTATGGAAGAGGAAGAAAAATTTTCCCAACCCTGGAAAGAATGTGAGAAGAAGTGGATATGGAGCTGGTAAGAGGCCATTGATTGCGGGTCCTAGGCCTTTTCAACAAGACCTCGCCTCAGTCAAGTGTGCTAAGTGCGGACGCATGCATGGTAACCGGCCATGCTACATGGGACAAGATGTCTGCTTCAATTACGAACAGAAGGGACATTTTGCAAAAAACTGCCCACAGAATGTGGGGAAGCAGCCAGAACAAAGGCCTTAGGTGAAAGGAAGGGTTTTCACACTGAGCGGCCAAGAGGCAGCCCAATCTTCTGAAATGATTCAAGGTACATGCTATATCTATGGATTTGCTCTTATGGTGTTATTTGACTCTGGTGCTAGTCATTCATTTATATCGGAAGAATGTATTAGGAAGTTTCAGTTTCCTATTTCTAAAACTCCCTATGAGCTATCTGTAGTAACCCCTACAGGGGAACGGGTATTAACTTCCTCTGTATGTAAAGACTGTCAAGTCACCATCCAGGAGAAAACTTTTTCTGTAGACCTCGTCTGTTTACCTTTAAGAGGTATTGAGGTCATTCTAGGGTTAGACTGGATGTCTAGAAATCGAGTCTTGTTGAATTGTTGTAACAAGACCGTTGAATTTCTACCTTCTACTCCGAAAGAGGAGGTCCAATTATTGATGCTAAATGCCAATCAAGTTAATAGGGAGTTGAAGAATGAAGTACTTGGATACATTCTCTTGTATTTATCAAACCTAGAAGTCAAATCGAAGCTTGATGAAATTCCAATAGCCAACGAGTTTCCTGAAGTGTTTCCATCAGATATTCCAGGCTTACCTCCCAAGAGAGAGATAGAGTTCTCTATTGATCTCCTACCTGGGACAGGGCCTATCTCTATTACACCATATCGAATGGCCTCGAAGGAACTACAGGAACTTAAGAAACAGTTGGAGGAACTGTTAGACAAGCAATTCATTAGACCAAGTGTATCACCTTGGGGAGCTCCTGTATTGTTTGGTAAAAAGAAAGATGGAAGCTTGAGACTATGCATAGATTACAGACAGCTAAATAAGGTGACTATTAAAAACAAGTACCCTCTCCCTAGGATAGATGACTTATTGGATCAACTGAAGGGAGCCTCTATCTTTTCTAAAATTGACTTGAGGTCAGGATATCATCAGATTAGGATCAAGGATGAGGATGTATCAAAAACTGCCTTCAGGACTAGGTATGGGCACTATGAGTTTCTCGTAATGCCCTTTGGGTTGACAAATGCACCTGCAATTTTCATGGATTACATGAATCGCATTTTTTGACCCTACCTAGATCAATTTGTTGTAGTATTCATTGATGACATCTTGATATATTCTAAGAGTGAGAAAGAACATGAACAACATCTCCGAATCGTGCTGCAAGTGCTGAAAGAGAAAAAGTTATATGCTAAATTGGAGAAGTGTGAATTTTGGCTGTCAGAGGTGAAGTTTCTCGGACATGTCATCTCTAATAAAGGGGTAGCCGTAGATCCTAGCAAGACGGAAGCAGTGATTAAGTGGGAGACACCAAAGACGGTTACGGAAATAAGAAGTTTCCTTGGTTTGACAGGATACTACAGGAGATTTATACAAAACTTCTCTCGTATAGCCTTGCCATTGACTAAATTGACCAGGAAGGGAAGTCCTTTCAAATGGACTGATCAATGTGATGCTAGTTTTCAGGAGCTGAAGACAAGACTGACCACTCCTCCTGTTTTAATTATTCCAGACCCCATAGGATATTTTGAAGTGTATAGTGACGCTTCAAAGAAAGGGCTAGGATGTGTGCTGATGCAAGATAAGAGAGTAGTTGCTTACGCCTCTAGGCAACTGAGACCCCACGAAGGAAACTATCCAACCCATGATCTTGAATTAGCGGCAGTAGTGTTTGCCTTAAAGATTTGGCGACACTATTTGTACGGGGCAACCTTTGAAGTATATTGTGATCATAAGAGTCTTAAATACCTCTTTGATCAGAAGGAGTTAAATATGAGGCAACGAAGATGGGTAGAATTCCTCAATGACTACAAGTTTGAGATAAAGTATCATCCCGAAAAGGCGAATGTTGTAGCAGATGCCTTGAGTCGAAAATCTCTGCACATGGGTCAGATGATGGTGTATAAGATGCAGATGCTAGAGGAGTTTCGAAATTTGAAGCTAGCCACTACTCTTACTCCAAAGAATCTAGTCATTAATGGTTTAAGTATAGGGTCTGACCTTAGAGCCTAGATCAAAGAGGCTCAAGTTCACGATCAATACTTACAGGATCATAAAGACCAAGGTAATTTTTCTGTCATGGAAGATGGAGCAATCATGTATCAGGGAAGGATTTGTGTCCCTCAAGAACAAGAGTTGAGGACTAAGATACTGCAGGAAGCGCATCAAAGTAAATACACAATCCATCCTGAATGCACTAAAATGTACCAGGATTTAAAAAGGATGTATTGGTGGCCAGGGATGAAAAATGACATTGCTGAGTTTGTGGCGAAATGTCTCATTTGTCAAAAGGTGAAGGTGGAGCATCAAAAGCCAGCAAGATTTCTACAACCTCTTGAGATCCCTAAATGGAAATGGGATAGTATCTCGATGGACTTTGTTGTAGGTTTACCTAAGACTTCAGTGGGACATGACTCTATCTGGGTAATAGTTGACAGATTAACCAAATCTGCTCACTTTTTGCCTATAAAAATTAACTTTTCACTAGATAAATTGGCCCAATTGTACGTTCAGGAAATAGTTAGACTCCATGGGATTCCCTTAAATATTGTTTCTGATAGAGATCCGAGGTTCACGTCGAGGTTTTGGAAGGTGTTGCAAGAAGCTTTTGGTACTCAGTTGCGGTTTAGTACTGCCTACCATCGTCAGACTGACGGGCAGACAGAACGAACCATTCAAACCCTAGAAGATATGTTGAGGGCCTGTGTGATAGAGCAAGGTAAAGGATGGGATAAGTACCTACCTTTAGTAGAGTTCGCTTATAATAATAGCTATCACTCTAGCATTAAGATGGCTCCCTATGAAGCTTTATACGGTAGAAAGTGCCGATCTCCACTATGTTGGTTCGAGGTAGGAGAAAAGAACTTGTTGGGTCCTAATCTAGTTCAACAAACCACTGAATAAATCAGGATGATACGAAACAAAATACTTACAGCGCAGAGTCAGCAAAAGAGTTACTACGATAAGAGACATAGACCACTAGAGTTTGAGGAAGGAGACCATGTATTTCTGAAACTTTCCCCGACTACTGGAGTTGGTAGGTCTCTCAAAACAAGAAAGCTAAGTCCGCGATTTTTAGGACCCTACCAAATTCTGAAGAAAGTAGGGACATCAGCATATCAAGTTGCTCTCCCACCTAATTTGTCCAAACCTGCATAATGTTTTCCACGTATCACAGCTGCGGAAGTATCTTTCAGATTCATCACATGTAATACTGGATGAACCAATCCAAATAAAGGAGAACATGACATACCAGCTAGTACCTGCATCCATATTGGACACTGACGTGAAGCAACTGAGAAATAAAACCATTCCCCTAGTTAAGGTGTTATGGGAAGGTTTGACTCCGGAAGAAGCAACTTGGGAGCTGGAAGAAGTCATGAGGAAGAAATATCCGCAATTGTTCTTATAAGGTAATTTCTGAAATTTTGAGGACAAAATTTCTTCTAGGGGGAGAGAAATGTAACATCCTTAATTTCATTTCTTTTTAAAGGTACATAAAAAATTTAATTAAGGAAATAAAATTTATTAGATAATATTTTAGATATCTAAGGAAATATAGTCCTTAGAAATTCTTCACCTTATGTATATGCATAGAAAATGTTTCTAACATTAAGAGAACAAATAAAGAAGGAAAATCTAATAGGAAAGAAATTAGAAATAACATACTAAAGAGATGCAAAATTCTTGGATAAGGAAGATAAATTTTTAGAAACAAGTAAAGGTCTTAAAATTTCAAGAACATTGAATTAGGGTAATTTTTCCTAATTCAAGAACTATAGTTACTAAGTTTAAAATCTTTACCCATACATTGGGCTTTTACCTATGGACACTTCATATAAGAGTTTTTCCACTTCACATAAGTTTCTAACAAGCCCATTGGATAACCTAAACAAGAAATAAAACATAGACTTGGACTAGGATATAGTAATTGCACCAATAGCCCAAAAATTATGAAAATGTGACCAAGCCCACCAAGAAAGGAAGAATTTTATCCAAAGCAAAGAAAATGGGTAGGACAAGCCCATAATGGGTAGGAATAAGCCCAAATCCAAGAGGAAAAATAAAATAAAATAAATTAGATGATGATATAATAATAAGAATAAAGATTAGGTTACATGGCATTAAGACAAAAATTTAGCAAGTGGAGTGATTCTACATTCATCATTTAGGCAAGTGGCATGATAATACAAGGCTTTAGGACAAAAACATCTATATCCTACACTCATAATTTTAGCAAGTGGTATGATAATACATGGTATTAGGACAAAACATTCATAGCCCACACAAATAATATCAACCAAATAATGGAGATTCAAGGGCTAGAAATTTGCCACCTAAAAAGGCAAACCTATCATACTTGTTTAAGACAAAAGAAAATGGAAATGAATCCCTAAATCAAAGGGACCTTGTCCCTTATCTTAAGAACATATCATCATAATTTTCAAAATACAAATCTCCTTTTCCTATGCATATCTTGACTAAGGAAGAGGAAGACAAGAACATAAGTTGTTTGTTTTCCAAAAATTCAACAAAGTGTATCTTAATTGTGATAAGGTAGACCCATGATCATGAAAGGTGAATTATTTGATGGTCTATATAAGAAAACCCACCCTTACAACATTAGAATTTCGTCCAAGTGAGGGAGAGGAAAAATAGAAGCAAGGTAGAGTGAGGAAAGGAGAGGAAGAAAGGAAGAAAGAGGAATGAGAAGTCTAGGGGACTAAGTGCTTCAGGTAAGTTTAACAATATTTCTTTTTGAAGAAAATTTTTGAAACTTATAATATTTATATGAGATTTTGATCTTAGAACTTTTATGATTGGTCATGATGTTGCTATATCATGTTACTTATTGATCTTACATGTGATGTATGTTTGAATACTTAGGTTGGTGTAGATAGTTCTGCATGGTTATGGCTATGGGTGGCAGAATTTTAAGCTTCGGTATTTTAATTTTTGGAAACAATCTATAAGGAATTAAAATAAATGGTTAACATAAGAATTAAATATATATGTGTCTTGGATATTTAGGCACTGGAATCATTCAATTTGGAGTCCATATAAGGGAGATATGAGCCGATTAGTAGACAAAGGTCAAAAAATGGGTCATCAGGGAAAAATATGTTAGGATAGCTTCGGTATTTTAATTTCTGGGAACAATATATAAGGAATTAAAATAAATGGTTAACATAAGAATTAAAGATATATGTGTCATGGATATTTAGGCACTGGAATCATTCAATTTGGAGTCCATATAAGGGAGATATGAGCCGATTAGTAGACAAAGGTCAAAAAATGGGTCATCAGGGAAAAATTTGTTAGGATAGCTTCGGTATTTTAATTTCTAGAAAGTATCTGTAAGGAATTAAAATAGCGCACCAACATAAAAATTATAGATATATGGCTCATGGAATTTTACCAACTGGAATAACTCAATTTGGAGTTCATATGAGGTATATATGATGCGATTAGTAAGTAGAGGTCAGCAAATGTTTATTCAGGGAAGAGTATGTTATTAAAGCTTTAGTTTTTGAATTTCTGGGAATATTCTGTAGGGAATTAAAATAGCGCGTCAACATAACAATTATAGATATATGGCTCATGGAATTTTACCAACTGGAATAACTCAATTTAGAGTTCAAATTTGAGAGATATGGTCTAATTAGTCAGTAAAGGTCAGAACCTACACGAGAAGAAATAATACTAAATTTAAAGGAGTAATAACACCACGATATCATACTATTTTGTTGATATGATTAACATAATAGTTTTATATAATTGTCTTAGCTTTTCATAGACACTAAGATCATCTTAATCGGAGTTAAAATGAGAGAGTTATGCTCTGATTTGTAAGCAAAGGCTGTGTTAAAAGTTAGTAAAACCTATTTTCAATATTTTTTCTACCCTAGATGAATTTTTAAGGTAATAGTAGAAATCAATTTGAGGAAAAATGCTCTATAAAATTTGTAAGAACATGTGTTGGAAATGATATAAGTAGAAATAAAATGACTAAATGCCTAGACATAAAGAAAATGAAAAGATGAAAATAATATTCAAGAAAGAAGAGGAATTTTATAAATGAAAATAATAAATGCCTAGTGTATGCCCTAGCTATTGCCATTGCATGAACTTACTACCATTTTAAGTGTGTAATTTTTAACATAGAATTTATCTTAGTACTCATATAAATTTCCAAGAAGTTTTGAAAGTGCCGGTTTTATTTGAAAAATCTTAGTATGCTCCGTGGTTGCAGTATTTCCACATCAGAAAAGAATTATTCTAGTTACTGGAAAAAAATTGTGATTTGTGAAAAGTGCATGTCTAAGGAAAGCTCTGGCAAGGAAAGACTTGGTATTTAAGCGTGTCCATTAGTGACCCACCTCTCTTTTCTGGGAACTTTCCTGGTGCGCTGTTTACAGACTACAATTACTATCCAGTTACCGAGGTATTAGTGTGGAATTTTGACATGGAAATATTTTATAAAGTGAAAATTAGAAAATGATTATATTCATGGCATAATTTCAGTTTACCAATGAATTTTGAGAATGATTATGTTTTGATACATTATGGCATGAGAATATAATGAACATACTTGTTATTGGAATCTTATTTTCGGCTATTAATATGAAAAGAAAAGAAATGAGCACGGTCACATGGCAATCCGTGTGGTGCACCAGTAGGGGACGCCCTACCAACGGTTATGATTATATTCATGAGAAAAGAAAGAGAAAGTGTGCCATGTCGGACGGAGCGAGATAAGCCCATACCGAAAAGTAGAGAATACTCACCCTGACCGGGGTAGCTTGAAGTAAGAATAAGTTGATAGCCATCATATGAAATTCGAAAAAAAAAAGTTATTCATGTCATACATGTCATAACTGTATAATTTTCATGTGCATGATAAAGTGCATTCATGTGACCTAAAGATATTTTCTGTAGTTTATACAGCTGAACATGACGTGATGAACTATATTGATAATGAATTATTGTTGAACATACTGGGATTTAATTCTCACTATATTTTCATATCATGTTCAGAAAATTAGCTATGCAGTTGTTTTCAATGAGACTTATTATTGCTGTACGTATGATCGAGGTGCCCTATCTTGGGCAAATACCTATTATTGCGGATATATCAGTTGTTGAAGTGACTGAGATTCCGGTGGAGGTGCCACCACCCGAACCAGTGGCCCCGAAAATAGTCTATGTGGAAGATTAGGGCTTATATGTACATGTATGTCTTGTACAAATGTTTGTATTAATGATGTGAGTGTAAACTTAGTATTGTATAATTAAATAAATGTTATTGTGAGTTAAGTTAAGGTAATAACTTCATGATGTTAAATAAATAAATAAATAAAAATTTGTTACATAAATGGAGCTGTTACAGTTATCACATATGCATGCCTTTTTCCAAGGTAATCTTATAGCTTTACATATCAATGTCACGTGAACAATATATTTTCTTTACCATATGATAAGAAATACATATAGAATAATATATTCAATAAGTTCAAAAATTTATTTTTAAAACCATGCTTTTCTTAAACTATATGCCAGATAGTAAACAAATCAGGTAATTTAATCATTTTCAGAGACATATAAAAGTATAAATAACTTGTAAACAAAATCAATTATACATTTAAAGCTCAAGAAGAGTATAATGTAATTCATAAAAAGATTTATCTACTCATAGAGTAAGGCTGCTGGTTAGACAACCCTAAAATGCACTTTGTAAATCTAAATTTGACTAAACAGACCTCAAAATCGAGTTCGAAAGGTCTCAAAACTTAGGAAATGACTTCGAAAACTTGGTCAACGCTGGTTAACTGATGGGTACTTTTCATGGCCGAAAATATTGAGTTTGGTCAATATTGGTCAATAGATGGATACTGTTCACGGTCGAAAATATTGTTCACATCAGCCGAAATTACTATTTAGGGCAGTCGAAATTATTGTTCACACATACTGGAATCACTATTCAAGCTAGTCAGAATTACTGTTCATGATACCAAAAATAGTTAGATGACTATAAAACTTCATATCATATAGTTTATCTATCTCTTAAATCTATCTACGGTATCTGATTTTCAATTTGAGGTCTCTAAATATGAGCTTCAGAGTTTACCTTTTTCTAAGGGGGTGTTTGGTATACGGATTCTCTTTTGTTTCCTGAGAATCTCAATATGGGAAATTAGAATTTTCATGTTTGGTACAAACTTTTAAAAATTCATTCATCAGAAATGAAGATTCCCAGGAATCGTATTTTTAGTAAGTTTTCAACAAAAACATTCCCATAGCGAAGGGTGAGAATCTTAGTTTTCCATGGGAATAAGAATTCTCTTTTGATGTTAAAAGACAATTATACCCTTCATTAATGACATAATAATAATAATAACAAAAAAATTACTCTCTCTTTCATCTCTTTCCCTCTTCACTCTCTCACTTTCTCTCTCATCCTCTCTCTCATTCTTTCTCTTCACTCTTACTTTCTCTATTATAAGAATAGGATATTTTTGAAAAATATACAAAGATTTCTTAGAAATGAAGTATAACCAAACAGAAGAATAGAATATTTTCAATAATCTTAAAGGTCAACTAAACACATTTTATACATTCCCAAGAATTATAATTCCCATCAATTATGTTTTCTAGAAAACATGATTCTTGGGAACAAAATACTTTACCATTTATCAAATGCCCCCTAAGAGTACATCCATATGTTGACCTAAGAGGTCATAGGAGGTATTATTTGCTTACTGAGTTGTCAAACTCACTACACAATATCTACATTTTTTTTTCATATAAGAATATAGAGTTTGGTCTTTCTCCTTCAAATAGTTGATCAGTTAGATGACATAATCTCTAGGTGAGCCTACCTTGTTTCCAAGACTCGTAGATTTTTTTATTGTACTTGTACTCTAGAGTATGTTCTAAATGCCATAGACAGGATCCCTACTTTTGTTGTAATATATGTATAAAGACTTGGCGTATATATTTGGTTATATTGAAAAACTTGTGAACGTGTGATATTATTAAAATATGTGATATACTTGGAGCATGTATGCAATAAAATAATAGTAAAGTCATCAGCTACTCGTGACAATTGCATGCCCTTAAATTGGGGGCGTGAATTTTATTATTCATATTTTGACCGCTAAACTTTTAAGAAATTACAATTTGACCACAAAAATATTAATAAGTTTTCATTTTCATCCTTAAAACCTTTCAATTACATCCATACTCCTTATTTATTTAAATAATTCATATATAAATGAAAATTAGTAAATCTTGGGTTGTTACATTTTAAGTGTGGACAAGTAGGTCAGTTGATGAGAAATTATCCACAATTACGAAATTTGAGTCAAGTATTAGTACAGGTAGCTTTACCCCTTGTATTTGTACCAGCACGACCAGTTAGAGCAGTTTCAGTTCAAGCAAGTAGTGGTGGTACTGGTAGAGGATTAGGAAGTCGAGGCCGAGAACAAGCCCGAGCTTTTTCCTTGACACGACAGGATGCTCAGGCCTCAAATGTAATGATGACAGGTACATTATCAGTATGCTCCCATAGAGCATATGTATTGTTCAATCCTTGTTCTACTCATTCTTATATATCATTCTGGTTTGCTAAGAAATTGGGTAGATATCTTACTAGTTTACATTGTTTTTTTATGGTTGCTACTCCATTGGGAGAATTCTTACTGGTAAATGATGTGTATAAATCTTGTGAGATTTCGATAGAAGATAAGGAGACTCTTGTAGATTTGATAGTTTTAGATATGGTAGAATTTGATGTGATATTGATAATGGATTAGTTGTCATCATGCCATGCTATTTTAGACTGTCACCTTAAGGTGATTAAGTTTAATATTCTAAGAGAATCTTCCTTCTTGATACAAAGAGATCATAGTGAGGTACTCAGTAATTTAATCTCTACTCTAACAGCTCATAAGCTATTACAAAAAGGATGTTAGGGGTATTTAGAAGTGGTTAAAGATATTGATATGAAGTACACCAATGTAAATCAGGTTCCAGTGGTTAAGGAATTTTTTGATTCTTGAGGAATTGTCAGGGTTACCCCTAGAACGAAAAATTAAGTTCAGTATTGATTTACTTCCGAAAATCCAATCAGTGTCTATACCTCCATATAGAATGGCATCGATTGAACTTAAAGAATTAAAAAATTAGTTATAAAACTTGTTAGACAGGGAATTTATACACCCTAGTACTTCTTCTTGGGTTGCTCCAGTCCTAATTGTGAAAAAGAAAGATGAATTGCTATAACTGTGTATTGATTACAGACAGTTGAATAAGGTGATAGTATGTAATAAGTATCCATTACCTCGTATAGATGATTTATTTGACCAGCTACAGGGTACCCAATATTTTTTGAAAATTGATTTAAGATCTGAGTATCATCAATTGAGGATAAGGAAGGAGGATATTCCGAAAACGCCTTTCAAGACTCGGTATGGGCACTATGAGTTCTTAGTAATGCCATTTGGTTTAACAAATTCCTCAGTTGCATTCATGGATTTGATGAAAAGAGTATTTAAACCTTTCTTGGATTCAGTTGTTCTTGTATTCATAAATGTTATCCTGATATATTCAAGGAGTTCAGATGAGCATTATCAATATTTAAGGATAGTTTTACAAACCTTAAGAGAATACTAGTTGTATGCTAAGTTTTCAAAATGTAAATTTTGGCTTATTAGTGTTACTTTCCTAGGATATGTGGTTACTAAGAATGGTATTCAAGTTGATCCTAAAAAGATAGAAGCGGTGCAGTAATGGCCATGCCCTACCAAAATTACATAGATTCGTAGTTTTCTTGGTTTAACAGGTTATTACTGCAAGTTCGTTAAAGATTTTTCAAAAATATCTGCTCCTTTGACAAGGTTGACAATGAAGGAAATAAAGTTTGACTTGTATGATTAATGTAAAAGAAGTTTTCAGAGAACTCAAGGAATGTTTAACTACGATGCCAATACTATCTATTCCTTTAAGTACCGAAGGATACAATGTATACTGTGATGCATTGAGAATTAGATTAGAGTGTGTGTTGATGCAACATGGTCGAGTCATTGAATACGCATTCAAATAGCTTAACCCACATGAGTAAAATTATTTGACTCATGATTTGAAGATGGAAGTAGTGATTTTTGCTCTCAAAATTTGAAAGCATTATCTATATGGAGAGATATGCGAAATCTATACAGATCATAAAAGCCTCAAATACATTTTTCAACAAAAAGATTTTAACTTGAGGCAAAGACGATGGATAAAATTACTTAAAGATTATGACTGCACAATAATATATTATCCAAATAAGGCCAATGTAGTGGCTGATACATTAAGTAGAAAGTCTATGAGTAGTTTTGCTCATATTACAGTGGTAAGGAGGCCGTTGGTTAAAGAAATGCATAAGTTGGAAATTCATGGGGTAGTATTGGAAATAAAGGAGCCTGGAATATTATTGGCTCATATACAGTTTCAATCATCTTTGGTTGAGCAGGTGGAAAAAGCATAGGAAGAGGATGCTTATTGTCACATCCCTACTTTAGGGACGCGAAAATATCTCATATCCGATAAACTTTACTCATTGTGTACTTGTAAATAATTTCACAATATAACATATCTGAGTATTACCATATGTTTACAAATTTGCAATACTAATTACAATCAACCACATAATATGTCATAATAGGATAATATCATACATTTACACATTTTCAGTATAGCTAATTATACATGCCAGGTCTACACTTATCAGTTTTACAGCAGAAACAAGGATCCTGCCTGTGACGTTCAGAGCAACTCTAGAGTACAAATATATTACAAGTTTATACACTGAAAGCCTAGAAACAATTTAGGCTCACCACTTAAATATGACACCCAATCGATCAAGTAGCCGCAGGACCAAAATCTGGGTCTTTATCTGAAAAATATATCAACCACGTGTAGTGAGTTTTACAACTCAGTGACCAGTTAATACCTCCTACAACCTCTCAGATCAACATAAGGATGTACTCTTATTTTAAAAATTTATCATATTAAAATCTATCGTTTAGAAGTACATCTTTATGGGACCCGAATTTTTAAAATATTCTCAGTTCCAATTACATTCAAATATCTGTACCCACATATTATATAAATTGATCTTAAATCAAATTTGACATGCAATAAAAATCAATTCTTTTATATAATGTTCAAGTATGCCACAACTTTTAATATACTCAATAGATAAACATAGATTGTGAGTTCATCACCCTTCTGTCTCCTCACAATACCATAGTCACAATCACAATAGGTAATTCAGGGAATGTGAGTTCATCACCCTACTGCCTCCTCACATTACCACTGATTACAACTTCAATAGATCAACAGGGAATGTGAGTTTATCACCCTTCTGCCTCCTCACATTACCACTGTTATCATCACAATAGGTCATTAGGGAATGTGAGTTCATCACCCTACTGCCTCCTCACATTACCACTAATACCATCTTCACAATACCGTTTCAAGCCATATATTCCCGTCATTACTCATCAATACATCAATATATATATATATATATATATATATATATATATATATATATATAAACATGTATAAAAGTGCATATCCATCAAATGCAATGCATAATTATCAAACAACTCGCCATACAATCATATTCGGCAACTTATCACTTTACATATCATTCAATACAGAGCTTTCAGTCTCAGTACAAAATCCTTTATCATAAATTTTCCAATTAGAGGAATCATATAATCATGCCCATATCCGAGGCAAACATAACACTGTAAAAATCAATGTCACATGCATATCATATTATCTTTGCCATGTAATGCGAAATGCATTTAGAAATAACGTATTCAAAGTATTTCAAAATCTATTTCAAAAATCATACTCTTCTTGAACTAGATATCATATCTCAATCATTTCAAATATTCCAAACCATTTCAAAAACATATGAACATATAAATAACATGTAATCATACTCATTTATCAATGAAATGTTCAAGAAGAGTAAAAACAAGCTATAGGAAGAATTATCTACTTACCACTTTGAAGTACAAAGTTGGACACCCTTAAATCCTAGTTTTTGATAAGAATTCAGCAAAATAAACCCTAAAATCAAGTTCAGAACGTCTGAAAACCTTAAAAACGACTCCGGATTTGCGAAAATTGGCCTCCGGGAGCTCGGTCAACACAAGGAGGTCCGACTGCCACGCACTACATGCGCCGTCCAAGGAGCTGCGTGTGGGCTTCACTCGTCGAGAGAGATGCGGCGCGTGGGGGCGTGTGCGGTGGTGGATCTGGCTGAAATTTGAGATCCAAAGGTTTCGGTGCCTTCTGGATCGATCTAAGGTGTTAGTTTTTACGTTTGAGAACTAAAAAATAGGAGTTTCGGGGTTACCTTTTTGGCCAATTTTTCCTTCAATTTTCCAGCCAATTTCTGGCCAATTCTCTAGAAACCAATCGGATGGATTTGAAGAACTCTTCATCGTGAGTCCATTGGTGGTGGTGGTGTCAAAATCCGAGGTCCGTAGGCGAAGAAATCTTAGAGAGAAGTTAGAGGGTTTTCGGGGAGAATTTTCTGAAGAGAGATGGAAAAATCTGCAAATGACCAACTTCTGGAGTGGTTGAGGCCCTTAAAATTTCCCAGGGGACCTTTCTGCAAAATTTCACTTTTTGAGGGAGGTCTTTGCAAAATTTTCTTATTTACATTTTAACCCCGAAACTTTTAAGAAATTGCATTTTTGCCCCGAAACGTAACTTTCTAACATTTCTTTTTATAATTCTTTAATCCATGAAAATAATAACTTATTTTCACCGGGTCCTAACTCCATTTTCGAAATCCTCTCTTTAAATTTCAAATTTGTCTTTAATTGAAATCCCCATTTTCAAAATTATCTCTTTTATTCCAAATTTTTTTTATTTGAAATTTTCGTTAAATTTACGGCTATTACATTCTTCCCCCTTTAAAGAAATTCGGTCCCCGAATTTCATCACCATAGTTGCAGATAAACACTAACCTCATTATTCAAACAAATGCGGATATCTGGCGCAGATGTCATCTTCTCTTTCCCACGTAACTTCCTCAGATGAGTGATTTTGCCATATCACCTTAACCATAGAAATATCTCGTGACTGCAACTTTTCACTTGTCGATCAGCAATAGATATCGGCTTTTCCTCATAGGTTAAATTCTTATCCAATTGAATTTCCTGGGGTTGAATGACATGAGTAGGATCCGGTAAGTATTTCCGTAACATAGACACATGAAATACTGGATGAACATCACTCAGTTCTGGTGGCAAAGCTATGCGATATGCCACTGCACCTATTCTGTCCAATATTTCAAAAGGGCCTATATACCGAGGGCTTAACTTCCCTTTCTTTCCAAATCTCATCACTCCTTTCATGGGTGAGACTTTCAGGAACACTTGTTCACCCTCTGAAAATTTTAACTCCCTTCGTCTATTGTCAACATACGCCTTTTGTCTACTCTGAGCTGCCTGCAGCCTTTCTCTAATCAGCTTTACCTTGTTCAAAGCTTCTTGTACAAGATCTGGCCCTATAAGTTTAGCCTCGCCCACTTCGAACCATCCAATGGGGGATCTACACCGTCTACCATACAAAGCTTCAAGTGGGGCCATCTGTATACTAGTCTGGTAACTATTATTATATGCAAATTCAGCCAAAGACAAGTACATATCCCAACTTCCACCAAAATAAAAAATGCAGGCTTGGAGCATGTCTTCTAAAATCTGAATTGTACGCTCAGACTGACCATCAGTTTGGGGATGGAAAGCTGTGCTCAAATCCAATTTCGTTCCTAATGCTTCTTGAAAAGCTTTCCAAAATCGTGCCGTGAACTGCGGCCCCCGATCAAATATAATCAATATAGGGACTCCATGTAGCCTAACTATTTCATTTAAATAGAGCCTTGCATACTGAGTTACGTTGTAGGTTGTTTTCACAGGCAGAAAGTGTGCTGACTTCGTCATGTGGTCTATAATGACCCAGATAGAATCATTTCCTTTGGGAGTTCTTGGTAATCCAGTGATAAAATCCATAGTAATTCTCTCCCACTTCCATTCTGGTATTTCTATTCGCTGATGTAACCCTGTAGGTCGTTGATGTTCAGCTTTTACCTGCGGGCATGTCAAGCAATGGGAAACATATTCCGTAATATCCCTCTTCATACCATCCCACCAATACAATTTCTTCATGTCTTGGTACATCTTTGTTGTTCTTGGGTGTATGGTATATGTAGATCGATGTGCTTCCTCCAAAACTTATTTCCTCAAATCATTAACATTTGGGACACATAATCGTCTACCGTATCTTAATACCCCTTCAGTATCCACTGAGAATTCAGAATCCTTGCTATCCTTGTCTTGATCGGCTTTGATTTGCTTAACTAAGGAAGATTGGAGCTGCACATGAGCCAATAATATTTCCGATTCTTTTACTTCAAACTTTATCCCCTTACTTTCTAACTTATGGATTTCTTCTAACAATGGTCGTCGCACCTCTGCTATATGAGCCAAACTTCCCATTGACTTTCTGTTTATAGTATCAGCTACTACATTTGCTTTACCTGGATGATACAAAATCGTACAGTCATAATCTTTTAGTAGCTCCATCCATCTTCTTTGCCTCAAATTAAGATCCTTCTGTTGAAAAATATACTTGAGACTCTTGTGATCTGTATAAATCTCACAAGTTCTTCCATACAGGTAATGTCTCCAAATCTTTCGAGCAAATACTACAGCTGCCATCTCTAAATCATGGGTGGGATAATTCTGTTCATCCTTCTTCAATTGTTTGGATGCATAAGCAACTACTCTTCCATTTTGCATTAACACACAGCCTAAACCCACTCTAGATGCATCACAGTATACTACGTAATCTCCTGTATCCGTAAGAATGGTAAGGATTGGGGCTGTGGTCAAGCACTCCTTTAGTTTCTGAAAACTCCCTTCACAAGCATCAGACCACTCAAATTTTATTCCTTTCCTAGTCAATCTGGTCAAAGGAACAGCTATTTTTGAAAAATCTTTAACAAATCTACGGTAATAGCCTACTAACCCGAGAAAACTATGAATTTCAGTTACTGTCGTAGGGCGTGGCCATTGCTGTACTGCTTCTATCTTTTTGGGATCAACATGAATACCATCTTTGGTAACCACATGCCCTAGGAACGTAACACTACTAAGCCAAAATTCACACTTTGAAAACATAGCATACAACTGATGTTCTCTTAGAGTTTGCAAAGCTATCCATAGATGTCGCTCATGCTCCTCTGAACGCTTTGAATACACCAGAATATCATCGATAAATACAATAATAAACTGATCCAGGAAAGGTTTAAATACCCTATTCATTAAGTCCATAAATGCAGCTGGGGCATTCGTTAAACCAAATGGCATTACTAAGAACTCGTAGTGCCCATACCGAGTCCTAAAAGCAATTTTTGAAATATCTTCCTTCCTTATTTTCAATTGATGATACCCAAATCTTAGATCAATTTTTGAAAAACATTAAGCACCTTGTAACTGATCAAACAGATCATCTATTTTGGGTAAATGATATTTATTTCATATAGTTACTTTGTTCAACTGCCTATAATTAATATATAAACGTAAAGATCCATCCTTTTTCTTTACAAAGAGGACAGGAGCACCCCAAGGAGATATGCTAGGTCAAATAAAACCTTTATCCAGTAAATCTTGCAGTTGCTCCTTCAATTCCTTAAGTTCTGCGGGTGCCATCCTATAAGGAGATATGTATATTGGTTGTGTTCTGGGGAGAAGATCAATACCGAACTCAATCTCTCGGTCTGGTGGTAATCCTGGCAACTCTTCAAGAAATACATCAGGGAATTCTTTAACTACTGAAACCTGCTCTAAACTTGTATACTTCATATCAACATCCTTGACTACTGCTAAATATCCCTGACATCCTCTTCGTAACAGTTTATAAGCTGTTAAAGCTGAAATTAAATTACTAGACTCCTTACTACAATCTCCTTGTATCATAAAGGAAGATTCTCCAAGAACATTAAACTTAATCACCTTATGATGACAGTATAGAATGGCATGGCATGATGCCAACCAATCCATTCCCAAAATCACATCAAAGTCTATCATATCTAGAACTATCAAATCTATAAGAGTCTCCTTGCCTTCTATCGAAATCTCACATGATTTATACACATCATTTACTAATAGGAATTCTCCCATTGGAGTAGCAACCATGAAAGAACAATGCAAACTAGCAGGATCTCTATCCAAGTTCTTAGCAAAGCATGGTGATATATAAGAATGAGTAGAACCAGGATCGAACAAAACATATGCTTTATGGGAACATACTGATAATGTACATGTCATAACTGCATTTGAGGCCTGAGCATCCTGTCGTGTCAAGGCAAAAACTCGAGCTGGTTCTCGGCCTCGACTTCCTGATCCTCTACCAGTACCACCACTACTTTCTTGAACTGAAGCTGCTCTACTCGGTCGTGCTGGCACAGATGCAGGGGGTAAAGCTGGTTGCACTGATGCTTGACTAAATCTTTACAGTTGTGGACAATTTCTCATCAGATGACCCATTTGCCCACACTTAAAACATGTACTAGTTTCTCTACGACACTGTCCAATATGTGACCTACCACAATTTAGACATGGTGGAATTGATCTTGAGTCTTATTGACTCGGGGGTCTCATATCTCTTTGGAACATTCTCTGCTTATTAATATTAACTGATGGCTGGTTAGAACTACCAGCTCCTGTTTGAGTAAAACGCTGTGAATTTTGAAATCTTGACCCACTGACAGTAGGATTATATCTAGTCTGGGCATTACTATCTCGATCTCTTTTCCTTCTCTTAAGACCTTCTATGTCAACTTGCTCTCGTGTTTCCATCATTCTAGCACAGTTTATAGCTGCTGAATAAGTTGAAAAACGATCCATCTGAGGACCCACTGACTTAAACAATGGGCGTATCAATCCCAAAACAAACATCTTAATTCTATCCTTTTCAGTAGGGACCAGATATGGTGCATATCTGGACAATCGGGTAAAACGGATGTCATAGTCAGAAACTGACATGTTTGGTATTTGTTTCAATTCCTCAAACTCTCTGGCCCTCTTGTCTCTTTCACTTGTTGGTAGAAAGCGATTCATAAATGCTTTCTTAAATTCGTCCCACTCCATTGGTGGTAAAACAACTGCCCGTCCTTGTACAAATGTCTCAAACCAAACTTGGGCCACATCAGATAGTTGAAAAGACTCTAATTCAACAGATCTTCTACTAGAGCACCCCAAGGCTCTGAAAACTCGTTCCACAGCATCAATAAATATCTGTGGGTCTTCCAAAACATCTGACCCAAAAAAAGTCAGAGGTTTTAACTTAAGGAATTACGGTAATGACACCTCAATCCCTCTAAGCTTGTCCTCTTGGTCAGCTGTTCTTCCCAGTTCTTGCACTTCAGGAGCATGTTCTGCTGGCTGGCCTTCCCTTCTACCTTGTTCCACTATAAATCCAGCCAATGTTTCTAAACTTCTATGTATACCAGCAATCATATCAGCGTTTCTATCTGGTGGCTCCTGAGGGGTTTCTACTTTTTCCTCAGGAACTCTATCAGGTACAGGAGTCTGTTCATCTTGTCTTGGGGTTCTCAGACCCCGTGCATGTCCTCTACCTCTACCTCTTCCTCTAGGTCGGCCTCTACCACGGCCTCTTTGTACTGGTATTGTAGATTGTGCAGACTCTTCTGTAGAGGGTGCACGATCTACAACTTCTTCTCTAGTGACCACTCTAGTTCTTGGCGGCATCATTAACTATACAAAATAAAACACCTTTTTAAGATACTATAATATGTATTCAAACTTTACACAAGAAATTTAAAGACATTTGGAATAGAAAGGAAGTGAATATCCTATAGAATCCATCAGCAGCACCTGAAGTATAAATATGTCCGGCTCATATCGATACTAAAGGTCCTACTAAAGAATCCTTTGCTCTGATTGTCACAGGGAAACCTAATGCTCTGCTACCAACTTGTCACATCCCTACTTTAGGGACGCGAAAATCTCTCATATTCGATAAACTTTACTCATTGTGTACTTGTAAATAATTTCACAATATAACATATCCGAGTATTACCATATGTTTACAAATTTGCAATACTAATTACAATCGACCACATAATATGTCATAACAGGATAATATCATACATTTACACATTTTTAGTATAGATAATTATACATGCTAGGTCTACACTTATCAGTTTTACAGCGGAAACAAGGATCCTACCCGTGACGTTTAGAGCAACTCTAGAGTACAAATATATTACAAGTTTACATACTGAGAGCCTAAAAACAATTTAGACTCACCACTTAAATATGACACCCAATCGATCAAGTAGCCGCAGGACCAAAATCTGGGTCTTTATCTGAAAAATATATCAACCACGTGTAGTGAGTTTTACAACTCAGTGACCAGTTAATACCTCCTATAACCTCTCAGATCAACATAAGGATGTACTCTTATTTTAAAAATTTATCATATTAAAATCTACCGTTCAGAAGTACATCCTTATAGGACCCGAATTTTTAAAATATTCTCAGTTCTAATTACATTCAAATATCTGTACCCACATATGATACAAATTGATCTTAAATCAAATTTGAGATGCAATAAAAATCAATTCTTTTATATAATGTTCAAGTATGCCACAACTTTCAATATACTCAATAGATAAACATGGATTGTGAGTTCATCACTCTTCTGCCTCCTCACAATACCATAGTCACAATCACAATAGGTAATTCAGGGATTGTGAGTTCATCACCCTACTGCCTCCTCACATTACCACCGACTACAACTTCAATAGATCAACAAGGAATGTGAGTTTATCACCCTTCTGCCTCCTCACAGTACCACTGTTATCATCACAATAGGTCATTAGAGAATGTGAGTTCATCACCCTACTGCCTCCTCACATTACCACTAATACCACCTTCACAAAGCCATATATTCCCGTCATTACTCATCAATACATATATATATATATATATAAACATGTATAAAACTGCATATCCATCCAATGCAATGCATAATTATTAAACAACTCACCATACAATCATATTCGGTAACTTATCACTTTACATATTATTCAATACAGAGCTTTCAGTCTCAGTACAAAATCATTTATCGTAAATTTTCTAATCAGAGGAATCATATAATCATGCCCATATCTGAGGCAAACATAACACTGTAAAAATTAATGTCACATGCATATCATATTTTCTTTGCCATGTAATGAGAAATGCATTTAGAAATAACGTATTCAAAGCATTTCAAAATCTATTTCAAAAATCATACTCTTCTTGAACTAGATATCATTTCTCAATCATTTCAAATATTTCAAACCATTTCAGAAACATATGAACATATAAATAACATGTAATCATACTCATTTATCAATGAAAAGTTCAAAAAGAGTAAAAACAAGCTATAGGAAGAATTATCTACTCACCACTTTGAAGTACAAAGTTGGACACCCTTAAAATCTTAGTTTTTGATCCGAATTCAGCAAAATAAACCCCAAAATCGAGTTCGAAACGTCTGAAAACCTTAAAAATGACTCCAGATTTGCGAAATTTAGCCTCCGAGAGCTTGGTCAAAGCAAGGAGGTCCGGCTGCCACGCGCTACATGCGCCGTCCAAGGAGCTGTGCGTGGGCTTCACTCGTCGAGAGAGATGCGGCGCGTGGGGGCGCGTGCGGTGGTGGATCTGGCTAAAATTTGAGATCCAAAGGTTTCGGTGCCTTCTGGATCGATCTAAGGTGTTAGTTTTTGCGTTTGAGAACTAAAAAATAGGAGTTCCGGGAGTTACCTTTTTGGCCGATTTTTCCTTCAATTTTCCAGCCAATTTCTGACCAATTCTCCAGAAACCAATCGGATGGATTTGAAGAACTCTTCGTCGTGAGTCTGTTGGTGGTGGTGGTGTCAAAATTCGAGGTCCGTAAGCGGAGAAATCTTAGAGAGAAGCTAGAGGGTTTTCGGGGAGAATTTTCTGAAGAGAGATGGAAAAATCTGCAAATGACCAACTTCCGGAGTGGTTGAGGCCCTTAAAATATTCCGGGGGACCTTTATGTAAAATTTCACTTTTTGAGGGAGGTCCTTGCAAAATTTTCTTATTTACATTTTAACCCCGAAATTTTTAAGAAATTGCATTTTTGCCCCGAAACGTAAATTTCTAACATTTCTTTTATAATTCTTTAATCCATGTAAATAATAACTTATTTTCATCGGGTCCTAACTCCATTTTTGAAATCTTCTCTTTAAATTTTAAATTTTTCTTTAATTGAAATCTCCATTTTCAAAATTATCTCTTTTATTCTAAATTTTCTTTATTTGAAATTTTTGTTAAATTTACGGCTATTACACCTATTTATACAAGAAAATTGAAAAGGTGAAGAATAGCAGTGATGTTAAATTTACTGTAGACTTTGAAGAAATTCTAAGATTGGGCAAGTGGTTGTGTGTACCTAATAAAGAAGAACTCAAGAAAGAGATTTTAGATGAAGCCTATAGATCTATATATACCATTCATCTTAGGGTAACTAAAATGTATAAAGATCTAAAAGAGATTTATTGGTGGGACAGTATGAAGAAAGATATAGTTGATTATGTCTCTCGATACTTAACTTGTCAGTAGGTAAAAGTAGAACATTAAAGGCCTACAGGATTATATCAGCAAATAGAGATACCTGAATGGAAATGGAAAAGAATAACTATGGATTTTGTTATAGGGCTACCGCGGACACCAAAATGGTTTGATTCAATATGAGTGATCATTGATAAGTTGACTATATCAGCATATTTTCTACCAGTGAAAACCACATATAACGTAGCTTAATATGCAAATTTGTATTTGAATGATATAGTGAGGTTTCATGGAGTGCCAATATCGATTATTTCTGATCGAGGACTACAATTCACAGCTCTTTTTTGGAAGGCCTTCCAAAAAGCTTTGAACATGAAGTTAAATTTTGGTACTGCTTTCCATCCTCAAACAGATGGACAGTTAGAGTGAACCATTTAAATATTGGAAGACATGCTTCGAGCATATGTGCTTGATTTTCAAGGTAGTTGGAAAAGATTCTTACCCCTAGCTGAATTTGCTTATAACAATAGCTACTAAGGCAGTATACAAATGGCCCATTTTGAAGCATTATATGGTAGATGTTGTCGTTCTCCGATCGGATGCTTTAAGATAGGTAAAGTTAAGATTTTAGGACCTAATTTGGTACAAGATGCACTTGACAAGGTTGTAATTTGCTGTAATTTTTAAATAATAATATTTTTCTATAAAAAAAATATATTTTTTATTTTTTAAAATGATTATGTTTTTCTAAAAACGAATATCCGGAATAATTAAAATGATTTTTTGTTTTTCTTAAAATAATTATATTTACCTTTAATAAATTTATGTTTTATTTTTAGAAATATTCTTTCTTTTATTATGCATAAATATGTTTTATTTTGTGATTTTTTTTATTAAAATTTTTATCAATAAAAGTAATGATTTAAGAGTGCAACTAAAGTTTTGCAAGAATAAAAAATTTTAGAAATTTTTGGGATGTTTTAGGATGAAAAACGATAATTATATGTATATAATTAAAGAATAAATTTTAAATACTTAATTATTAAATAATATTAAGTAAAAAGAAAAAGGCAGAAGCAAAATGTGAGAGCAGAAGCAGAAGGCTCGGGCATCCCTTCTATTTTTTTTTCTTCCCTTCATTTTCTCTCACTAAGGTCCCGTTTGGTTGCTGGATTTAGAGTGATGGAATGTGAATCAGCATTCCCATTCCATCATATATGGTGTTTGGTTGGTGGAATGCTATCTCCATGGAATGCACATTACCTTGAATGATGGAATGCACACTACCTTTGAAAATTGATAGAAAAGGAGGGAATAGAATGGAATGAGATTAAAAAAGTCTAAAATACCCTTCTAAAATAAAAAGTAAGATTAAAATAAAATAAATAAAATAAATAATATTTAAATTATTTTTAATATATTTTAATATTTTTAATAAAAAATTTATATTAATAATTTTTTTTATTTGTATCATTTTAAGATTAAAATAATATTATTTTAATAATTTTATTCTTTAAGGGTATTTTTGTCTTTTTATCAACTTTCCATTCCATTTCTGCATTATTTATGATATACCAAACGTAGGAAAGTAATGAAGATTCCATTCCATTACATGTCATACCAAACGCAATTTTAATAACAGCATTCCATTCCATTCCATTCCATTCTCAATTCCCATTCACATTCCTTCCGTTGCCATCAACCAAACGAGGCCTAAGTTTTATCTTCTCTATAAGATATCTCTCATGCTAGACATCCAATTGAGATATCGGAAGTACTGTTGGATTCATGGCGATGAGAATTTCAAAACACACCAATCAATTTTGCTAAAAACTCATCAAAAAATTGTGAATAGTAACACACTAGATAATGTTTATGAAATGTTGGATTTGTTATGGTTTTTCGTGCTTCCAAGTTAGGAGTTTTGTTAAGGATATAGAGTATTAGATGTATGATAAATTTCACGATCAAACAACATGATTTGGTGCTCTAATTTGGTAAATTGTTCTTCGATGAACAGTAAATATGAACAATATTTTTATTTGCATGAACAGTACCCGAAAATTGTGTAAATAGTATTTTGTTAGCATGAATAGTGATTCTGCCCGATGTGAATAGTATTTCTGGCATGAACAATGCCCTCATTAGTTGACCGGCGTTGTCGAGTTCCTGGAGTCATTTTTTAAGTTTTTGGACCATTTAGACTCATTTTTTAGGTCTATTTGGTCACATTTGCATGGGAAAAGTGCGTTTTGAGATTGTCTAATTGGGGCCCTTACCCTTTGAGTAGATAATTTTTTCTATGACTTACCCTATGCTCTTTTTGAATTTGAAATGTATAATTGGTTCTGTTTACAAGTTATTTATATTTTTATATGTTTCTAAAATGGATTAAATTACCTGATTTTTTTACAATCTAGCATATAGTTTAAGAAAAGTATGGTTTTGAGAATGAATTTTTGAACTCATTGAATATGTGATTTTAAATGTATTTCTCATTATATGGTTAAAGGAAATATATTGTGCACGTGGAATTGATATATAAAGCTATAAGTTTGCCTTGAAAAAGGACATGTATATGTGATTACCCTGATTGAGAAGTTTCTGACAAATGAATTGTATTGAGACTGAAAATTCTGAATTTATACTGAAACCTCTATTTTGAATGATATGGTATATGTATAAATAATGATTTCTGTGGAGGAATCCTATTAGAAACACTGTTTGCTAACAACAGGTGATGTTAATCCTGTTGCACCTTGACACCTCAGCTAGCAGAGGTGGTGCTATCTTTATTTGACGGCCAACACACGAGATATGATATGTGAAGAAGAATGGGATGCCTTCTATTTGAGTGAGATGCTGACTATATGATATGTAATTTACCCTCCCTTGATCTGTGCTTGGGAAATGACCATATTAGAGTCTCTTTGCTTGTCCTCTTGAATGGTGCAAAGGCAAAATTTAGCTAGGATGCTGAATTTAGGCAAATCTTACACCACTAAAGTACAAAAGGGTTTGAACTATGATATAGTGGTTCTAATATAGGATCATTCTAATGTTTTTATGAGAAATATTTGATTAATGATGATACCATATTGCATATGGTTTTGGATATTAGAATGGGATTTGAATTGATAATATTTAAAATGCGGGTCCCATATAGATGTACTTTTGAACTAAAATTTTTTAGGTGATAAATTTTAAAATATGAGTACATCCATATGTTAACCTAAGAGGTCATAGGAGATATTATCTGGTCACTGAGTTGTCAAACTCACTATACGATATTTTTACATTTTTCAGATAAGAATACAGAGTTTGGTCATTTCCCTTTAGATAGGGGATTAACTAAGCGACATATTCTCTAGTGAACCTATTTTGTTTTCAGGGCTCGTAAATTTTGATTTATAATGTACTTGTACTCTAGAATATGCTCTGAATGCCACAGGCAGGATCCCTGTTTCTGTTGTTACTTTGATATTTATAAACTTTGTCTGTATGTTGTGTATACATAGGAATACCTATATGTAAATGTTTTCAATGATAAATAATTGTATTATACATGTGATGGCAAATATATGTTTGTAAAGCATGTGTTTCACGTGCCCTTAAATTGGGGGCGTGACAAGTTGGTATCAGAGCATTAGATTTTCCTATGGCTATCGGAGCAAAAAAAATTTTGGTAGGACCTTTAGTATGGATATGAACCGTACATATTTATACTTTAGGTGCTGTTAAGGGATTCTATAGGGTTTCAATTTCCTTTCTATTCCAAGTTGTTAAATTTCCTAGTATAAAGTTGATTGAATATTGTGACATCTTATGAGGTATCTATGGGTTAATTACTGCTTGAAAGTGAAAGTGATAGGCGTCCCAGAGAATTTAAAGAATTGAGACAAATGCAAAATATGATTATTTCCGAATATAATATCCGTTTTACCCGAATGTCTAGATATGGTAAACTTTGATGTGATATTAGGAATGAATTGGTTGGCATCATGTCATGCCATTTTAAAATGTCATCTTGAGGTAATTAAATTCAATATTCTTAGAGAATCTCCTTTTATGATACGAGGTGATTGTAGTGAAGTAACAAATAATTTAATTTTTGCTTTAAAAGCCCATAAGTTATTGCAAAAAAGGATGCCGAGGGTCTGTATCAGTAGTCAAAGATGTATATATATGGAATACACTAGTGTAGATCAAGTTCTAATGGTTATAGAATTTTCTAATGTGTTCCTAGAAAAATTGCATAGATTACCACCGAAATGAGAAATAGAATTTGATATTGATTTACTTCTTGGGACCCAACTAGTATTTATATCCCTATATAGAATGATATCGGCTGAACTTAATGAACTAAAAAAATATTAGTTGTAAGACTTATTAGACAAGGGATTTATACGTCCTAGTACTTCTCTTTGGGGAGTTCTTATTTTATTTGTAAAAAAAAAAAAAAGATGGATCGCTGTGATTGTGCATAGATTATAGACAGTTGAATAAGGTGACAATATATAATAAATATCCATTACCTCATATAGATGATATGTTTGACTAGCTACAAGGTGTTCAATATTTTTTAAAAAAAAAATTTGAGGTCTAGATAGTATCAATTAAGGATAAGGGAAGAGGATATTCTAAAAACTATTTTCAAGACTCGGTATAAGCACTATGAATTCTTAGTGATGTCATTTACTTTGCCAAATACCGTAGTTGCATTAGAGTACTTAAGTCATTCTTAGATTAATTTGTTATTATATTTATTAATGATATACTAGTATATTTCAAGTTCAAGGATCATAAGCAATATTTGCGGATAGTTTTGCAAACACTAAGGGAGTATGGTTGGCAAGGATGGTATCCAAGTAAACCCTAAGAAAGTAAAATTGGTACAGTAATGGCTATGTACTACTACAATTAAAGATAAAGATTCAAGTCTAATTTGCACTTTCTATGGTTGTCTGTCTTCCAATCTATTTGAGTCTTAGTTGGATTAGGTATATGAACAAATGCTTGTAAATCGTCTATCAACTCCTTGACATTTGAAGCTAAGATGAGAATTTGTCGTGTTGAGTATGAGATAAACCTTTATTCCACATCTTGATCAAGAAAAGACAACAGACTATAAAAAATGGTTAACATTTAACAAACCTATTGGTTTGTGATGGATATTCAGTTGTGCCCATGAGACTACTTGAAAAATTTGTTCTAAAGTACTAAAACTCCCTAGTAAGGCAATAAAGGCATCATCATTGCTCATCATTCTAGCCATGCGTTCATGTATCGAAGCTACCCTAAATTATTCTCCAACTGTTTTTCCTATGATGTTTGATACAATTAGAGCAATAGGAATAATACCTAGAACTTGACATCCTCCTACATGTGCAGTTGTAGACACATACTCCATTAACCAACTGTTACCTCCACCATAAACTAAATGAATTTTTCTCCTAGCCAGCACCATATCCAGATTTTGTGCTGCTTTCACATATTCTCCATCTTTTTTAGGATTGGAACCATAAAAGACATAAATATTTCGAAAATGACAGAATGCGGTTTCCTCCATAGCTGCACTCATCCTAACTTTGAGTATGAAGGTAAAGATACTAATGTGTATATTTATAGAATTCAGAGAAGGGCGTACTTATAATAACTATGCAAATAGGCCGGGTATAATTACAACAACTATGTGAGTGGCCGATGAATATAAGCTAAATTGAGAGTGAAAAATTCAAAAATAATGGCGCGCATGTATATGTACAGTAGTCGTGATTGTGGCTCATATTAAGTACATAAAGATAATAGGGTTAAGATACCACCATAAATTTTCTTTTTCCTTGTTGTCCTTGATGAAGTATTGATGTCTTAATTATTGTAGAGTTTTTGTAAGTGATAGGCTTCATTGTATAAAAAATAGAGTGAAAATGAAAACTAGTTAATTGTTAAAGAGAGACAATTAAATGATTTATTTTGTTTTCCCAATGTTCTTGTTAGTCGACTATCGATATCATTAAGTCGATAAACTATTTTGGAAATTTTTAATTTAGACTAGTTTATTTTATAATTGATTGATTACATCTGTTTTGAAGCAACCATTTATATCCTACCAGTTAACTACATACTCTTTGTTCTTCACAAACTTTTATAAACTCAGAAATGCTTCTTTTTCATGTGCTATTTTTTCCACCGAATAACAGTAATTAGATTTTGGCACATATATTCAAAACTTGCGGTCACCAATTTTTGCCGAAGTAGTAACTAGGAGTTTGTTTACAGCTTTTCAAGAATTATAACCACCGATTTTAATTTTCTTTCAATACTTTGTCCAACTTTTGACTTTCAATTTTGACACCATGCTCTATTAAGTATTCCTCTTTTTATGCCACATCATCCTTGATTAATGATTGACATTAAATGCAAGGTTCTTTTTCCTTATTACAATGAGAGTTAGTTTCTTTTATTTGAAACTCAGTTATTATGATGTTCAAGTGGTTAATAGGTTAAAGTAATAGAGATTTTGATAAGATTTATCTACCAAAGAAAATACTTGGCAAAAAAATCTTTATATCAAGTATGTATAACTATGTAAATTGGTATACCATGTGCAAATTAAGAAGAATAATAAGTTTACAGTATATACTAATTGAGTACTAAGTGTAGAGGACACCCAAATTTATCTAATATAGCTGAGTAGGGAAATGAGATTTTAGAAAAAGTCATAAATTTTGAATATTGATGGGATATACTAAGATTTGAAATAATTGTACTAGTGTAATGGTAACAAGAAAATACAAGTGATATATTTTTCATTTTTTTGGTGAGTCAGCAAGTAAGAATTGAATATATTGTTTTAGAAGAGCTATTCATGAAACCTTAAGATCTTAGTTAGATTATAGTATAGCTGATAGTAAACCTAAATGATGTGTTTATACATTAGAATTTATGCTTCAAGTATCTTTATATAATTTTGGTGAAAGTTGAAAGAAGTTATTTGTTCTTAGTTGAACTTTCCATATCAGTAGTTATCAAACCAATATATAAATGGCACCATTTGAGGTTTTACATGAAACATCATAGGTTTTTTAATAAGTGAGTGAGTTTAGTAAAGTTAAGCTTTTGGAATATAATTTGAAATAATATGTAATAAATAGAATATGACTAACCTAAATTGATGATACTTGTTTGGAGAGCATGCTTCAAACATATGTCTTCGAGTTTGGTGGGAGATCTATTAGCAGAATTAGCTTATAATAAAGTGATATTGGATGACTTAAAGTCTTATATAAGAGGTGTTACAAACTTTATATTAAATGATTCAGTGAGGTCAAACTTATTGTAAGATGCCATTGATAAAGAGAAATTGATTAGGAAAAGAATACAAGCAACTCAATATAGGCCGAAAGTATATAAAGACCATGAATGTTGAGCATTAGAAATAATCAGTTGGTGACCAAATATTCTTGAAAAACTTATGGTTGCAGGAAATTCCTATGGTTAAGGTTATATAGCAAAATCATTTAAGTGAAGAGGCTTCTTAGAAAGTAAAGATAATGTATAAAAGAGATATCCCCAATAGCTTGAGTAGTGAAGTTAATAACTGTAATTTATGCCTTGACTTTATTCCCTACTTGTGATAGTATGGCTTGAAATTCGGGGACCGAATTTCTTAAGGGAAAAGAATGTAATATCTCGTAATTTTTAAATAATAATGTTTTGCTATAAACAAATATATTTTTATTTTTTTAAATGATTATGTTTCGCTAAAAGTAAATATACTTTTAATTAAACTGATTTTTTTTTTGCTTAAAATAATTATATTTGCCTCTAATAAATTTTTGTTTTCTTTTAAAAAATATTCTTTCTTTTATTGTGCATAAAGATGTTTTATTTTGTAATTTGTTTTATTAAAAATTTTATCAAGAAAAGTCATGATTTAAGAGCGCAACTAAAGTTTTGCAAGAATAAAAAAGTTTAGAAACTTTTGGGATGCTTTAGGATGAAAAAAAATAATTATATGTATATAATTAAAGAATAAATTTTAAATACTCAATTATTAAATAATATTAAGTAAAAAAAAGGCAAAAGTAAAACATGAGAGCAGAAGCAGAAGGCTCGAGCATCCCTTCCATTACCAGAGGTACCGTTGTACTCGTGGTGACGAGAGCTTCAAAACTAACGAATCAGTTTTTCCAGAAACTCGTCGAAAAATCGTGATCAGTAACGCAATAGGCAATGTTTCAAACATGCTGAATTTTTTATGGTTTTTCGAGTTTTCAAATTAGGGGTTTTGTTAAGGATATAGAGTATTGGATGTATGATGAATTTCACAATCAAATAACATGATTTGGTGCTGTAATTTTGCAAATTGTTCTTTGATAAACAGTAACTATGAACATTATTTTTATCTGCATGAATAATTAGATGGCATGAATAGTAATTTCGACCAATGTGAATAGTATTCTAGCATGAAAAGTACCCCTATCAATTGACCGGCATTTACTGAGCTCCCAGAATCATTTCCTAGATTTTTGAACCTTTTGGACTCATTTTTTAAGTCTATTTGAACACATTTTAATTGGAAAGTTACATTTTGGAGCTGTCTAAAATGGGGTCCTTACCTTGTGAGTAGATATTTCATTCTATAATGTAATAACCGTAAAATTTAACGAAAATTCCAATCAAAGGAAATTTAGAATAAAAGAGAGAATTTTGACAATAGAGATAAGAACCATAGAAAATATGTATATTTATTACATGGATTAAAGAATTATAAAAGAAATATGAGAATTTATGTTTTTGGCGCGCTATAAGCAAATATATTTTTATTTATGTAGAAATGATTATGATTTGTTAAAAGTAAGTGGACTTTTAAGTAAAAGAAGTATTGTGTTGTTTAAAATAATTATACCGGCCTCTATTGAATTTTTATGGTATTTTTAGAAATATTCTTTCTTTTAATATGAATTAAGATATTTGTTTTGAAATTTATTTTATTATGATTTTTATTAAGAAAAATTATGATTTAAGAGTTTAACTAAAGATTTATGAGAATGAAAATTTTTAAGAATTTTTGGGATATTTTATGATGAAAAATGGAATTTATATGAATATTTATAAAATAAAATCCTATTATTAATTATTTAATAATTATTATTATTATAAAAAAAAACGAAAACGAACGATAAACGAAAATCGGGGCGGCGAAGTATCAGAAAGAAGGAAGAAAAAAAGAAAAGAAAGAGGAATAGTGCATGCATAGTGAGTGCATAGTAATTTCAAATTTTATCTTTCGATTTAGAGTGCTTAAGGGCTTCCAATCTCAAAACTGAACGTATTATTGGATTCAGGACGAAGAGTACTTCAGTTTTGACCGATCAGTTTTTCAAATCAACCGTTGAATCGCCGTAGATCTGAAGTAGAAAATCTCGGTAAAAGGTAAGTTATGAAAAACCTTACTTAGGGACTTCTAATTAGAAATCTGACTCTGTAGATGGATTCAGAAATTAGATAAATAATAGGAAATGAAATTGTTTTGTTGATTCGGTAAAATTTTTGTGACAGTGAATAGTGTTTTCCGACGGTGAATAGTGGCGGTGAATAGTATTTTCCGGCGGTGAACAGTAACCAAGCTCATTTAAGGCTTTTGGACCTTCCGGACTCGATTTTGGAGTCTGTTTTACCGAATTCAGACCAGGAACTAGGATTTTAGGGCTGTCCAATCTGGAGCCCTTACCTGTGAGTGGGTTTTTCATACTATAGCGCATGTTTTATGAATTTGGTTTATAACTCTCTCTCTCGTATGATTTTAACTAGTTGGAATGTATGCTAAATTGTTTTACTGCTTTGAAAACCAATATGTTCCAACCATGTTAGAAATTATAAATTTAAATCCTAGTTGAACTCTAGGTATGCAGGGCAAGCATCTAGGCTGATAATTCTCCATTTGAGCTAGATTTATAGAAATGCGAACTTAGTCATAGAAATGAACTAAGTTAGCCATGAAATGATTTGATGCATGATGAGCATCTATGTGACGTCTACGGACGATCTATGGTTAAAAGGGAAAGTTTATGATTATAAAGGTCTCCATAGGAATTCATGGATGAGATATATTTTAGAACGAAATTTTATGCATGAAAAGAGCTAGATGGAGAATTATAGCTTTATTGTAAAGTTATTGAAATGTTTTGCTTTAAACTCTTTGAATAGCATATTTCAAATGTTTTCTATTGGAGGGACCATTTTAGATCACTGTTAGCTAGCCGCAGGTAGTGCTAGCCCTGGTGCACCATGATCATGTTAAGGCTTCGGCCTAGGATACTGTGACGGGCATATGACTGCCTAAGACACAGGGATTTAGGGTTGACTTATGTCTTCGCCTACAGTGATTGCCATACCCATTGCTATGTGCTTAGGGAAATTTAGGGTGGACTTATGTCTACGCCTACAGTGATTACCCTACCCTTGCTGTGTGCTTGGGGGAGATGATAAATCTGTTAGGAAAGACCTCCAATAAACTGATGCATTTTTCTTAAAGATTAAATATTTCTAAACAAGCTCATTCATCATTGTTATTGCATAAATATCTTCATTTATTACTTACCATGCATAATTGATTTGCTTACGGTTATTGATTTAATCATGTTTTATCTTTTGAACATACATTTGAACTGTTTAGTATTCTTTCAATAAATTATGATTAAATGCTTAATGTTTTTATTATTATCTTTACATTTGGATTTCAATTATTAAACCCATTGCGAAACACTCGTGCTTGGTTTGCCCTGTTTCAGTTATAGTATGATTTACTCATTCACTGAGATGTGGTAATCTCACCCCTCTTTTGTTTCCTCCCCACAGATAGTCAAAGAGACTTTGATCCAGCTACAGCTTCGTAGGAGGCTGAAGATAGTGTTGGTGAGCCCCAGTTTGGGCAAGGCTCTTTTGTACTGTTTGTTTAGTTTAGTTATGTCTAGAGTATCTCCATGAACCTACAGGCAGGATCCTCGCTTCTTGCGTATTTTGATGTGTTGTTTGAAAAAATGGTTTTATATTTTACAATAATGTTGGTATTATGAGGCCTTGGGTCAAGTTGAATCACATGAATATTATGAGGCCATGGGCCAAGTTGAATCAGAATGTTGGATTCATGAGATATCATGAGATATATATATATACATATATACAGTATTTTCTGATATTGGATGTGGCATATGTGGCCAGTTATATTTATTATGTACTCTGGATTGTGTGCTGGATTTTTGTGCATGCTATGTGTTAGGCTTGCGGCTAGGGGGAAACCCTTATGTCGTGCCGGTCATGTGTTCCATCATTTGGGGCCGTGACATATAACTTATCCTATGCTTTTCTTGAATTTTAAATGTATGATTGGTTCTATTTACAAGTTATTTATACTTTTATATGTTTTGAAAATGGATTAAATTACCTTTTTTTTAAAATCTGGCATATAGTTGAAGAAGCATATGATTTTGAAAATAGATTTTTGAACTTATTGAATAAGTGATTTAAAATGTATTTTTCATCATATGGTAAAGGAAATATATTGTGCAGGTGGAATTGATATGTAAAGCTATAAGATTGCCTTGGAAAAATGGCATGTATATGTGATTACCCTGATTGGGAAGTTTCTGACAAAGGAATTGTATAAAGACTAAAAATTCTAAATTTATACTCTGTTTTGAACGATATGGCATATGTATAAATAATGATTTCTGCGGAGGAATCGTATTGAAAATATTATTTGCTAACAGCAGGTTATGTTAACCTTGGTGCACTTTGACACCTCAACTAACAAGGTTGGTGTTACCCTTTTGTGACAGCCAATACATGGGATATGATATGTGAAAAAGAGCAGGATGCCTCCTATCTGGGTGAGATGCCGATTATATGATATGTGATTTAGCCTCATTTACTATGTGCTTAGGAAATGCCCATATTAGTATCCCTTCGCGTGTTCTCTTGAATGGTGGTAGGACAAACCTTAGCTGTGATGCTGAGTTTAGATAAATCCTATACCACTAAAGTATGAAATGGCTTGAACTCTGATATGGTGGTTCTGATATGGGATCCTCCTAATATTTTCATGAGAAATATTTTGATGCACAATAATATTTGATTAATAATCATACCGTATTACATATAGTTTTGGATATTTGAATGTGATTTGAACAGAGAATATTTGAAATATGGATCCCATATGGATGTACTTTCAAACTGTAATTTTCTATGTGATAAATTTTAAAATATGAGTACATCAATATGTTGACCTAAGAGGTCATAGGAGATATTATCTACTCACTGAGTTGTCAAACTCACTACACGATATTTTCATATTTTTCATATAAGAATACAGAGTTTGGTCATTTCCCTTTAGATAGATGATCAGCTAAGTGATATATTTTCTAATGAGCCTATTTTGTTTTCATGGCTCATAGATTTTGATTTATAGTGTACTTGTACTCTAGAGTATGCTTTGAATGCCACAAGTAGGATCCCTACTTCTTCTATTACTTTGATATTTATATACTTGGTTTGTATATTGTGTATACATGGGAATACCTACATATAAATGTTTTCAATGATAAATGAGTGTATTATACATGTTATGGCAAATATATATTTGTAAAGCATGTGTTTTACGTGCCCTTAAATTGGGGGCGTGACAAAAGTAAAGTTAATTAAGGAAAGGTTATTAGTATCCTATAGTAGACAGAAAACTTATGTTGATAATAGACGTCGACCATTGGAAATTGCCATAAGTGAACATGTTTTCTTAAAGATATCTCCTATGAAAGGAGTAGTAAGATTTACGAAAAAAGGGAAGTTAAGTCCACAGTATATAAGTCCATTTGAAATTTTTGATAGGATCAGTCAAGTAGCTTATCGTTTGGCTTGACCACTTGAATTGAGTAATGTCCATCTAGTCTTTCACGTGTCTATGTTATGAAAGTATCTACCAGACCAAATGCATGTCAGGAGATTCAATTAGACAAATATTTTTCATATGAGGAAAAATCAGTGGCTATAGTAGATAGACAAGTGAAGAAGCTACTTTCAAAAAGAAATACCCACAATGAAAGTGATGTGGTAAAATCACTCTTCGGAGGAAGCTACTTGAGAAAGAGAAGAGGATATGCGTGCTAGATACCCACATATTTTTGAATCATGAGATTAGTTTTATTTATAAATATGGATGTAAAATTCGGGGACTGGATTTCTTTAAAAGGGAAGAATGTAATAACCTTAAAAAAGAGAAAGAAAACCCTAAATAAATGAGAAACCGTAAATTGAAGAAAATTTTGAAGGTAAGTGAGGATTATGAAAAAATTACCATTGAAAATATGTTTATTTATCATATTGTTTGAGGAATTATGAAGGTAATATGAGGATTTGAGTTTTGGGGCCAAAATGTAATTTCTTAAAAGTACGGGTCAAAATGTAAATAATGAAAATTTGCAAGGACCTCCCTTAAAAATTAATTTTTTGAAAAATGGTCCCCCTGATATTGTTAAGCAATATGCAGGAGAGATGCATAGAAATTTCAAACTCTCCCAAAAATTCACTTTCTCCCTCTAAAAATCCTAAAACTTCTCTCTAGATTTCTAACACTTCTAGACATTGAATTTTGACACAACCACTGCCTACAGATTCATAATGACAAGAACTACAAATTTGTTCGATTGATTTCTGGAAATCAGGCCAAAAATCTGCCGAAAAATAGAGGAGAAACTCTAGGAAGGTAAGTTCTAAAACTCCAATTTAGAGTCTTCAAATTGAAAATCTGATACTATAGATGGATTTAGGAGATGGAAAAACCATAAAATATGAAATTTTGCTGTCATCTGACAATATTTTGTGCGTCGTGAATAGTAAATCTGGTCGATATGAATAGTATTTTTGACGGTGAATAGTAATTCTGACCGTGAATAGTATTCCATCAGTTGACCAGTGTTGACCAAACTCACAAAGGCCAAATTTCGCGATTTCCGAGTCATTTTTTAGGTTTTCGAACCCTTCGAACTCATTTTTGAAATCCATTTGATTAGATTTGGTTTGAAAAAGTACGTTTTTGGGGCTATCCAACTTGGAACCTTGGTTTTGTGAGTAAATAATTCTTTCTATAATTTACCCTATACTCTTTTTAAACTTTAAATGTATAATTAGTTATTTTTACAAGTTATTTATACTTTTATATGTCTCTAAAATGAATTAAATTACTTGATTTGTTTACAATCTAGCATATAGTTCAAGAAGAGTATGATTTTGAAAATGAATTTTTGAACTAATTGAATATGTGATTTTAAATGTATTTATCATCGTTTGGTAAATAAAATATATTGTGCACATGGCATTGATATGTAAAGTTATAAGATTGCCTTGGAAAAATGGTATATATATGTGATTATCCTGATTAGGATGTTTCTGATAGAGGAATTGTACTAAGACTGAAAATTTTAAATTTATACCGAAACCTCTGTTTTGAACAATATGGGATATGTGTAAATAATGATTTATGTGGTAGAATCCTATTGAAAATACTATTTGCTAACAGCAAGTGATGTTAGCCCTGGTACACCTTGACACTTCAGCTAGCAGGGGTGGTGTTAACTTTATGTGACGGCCAACACATGGGATATGATATATGAAGGAGAGCGGGATGCCTCTTATTTGGGTGAGATACCGACTATATGATATGTGATTTGTCCTCCCTTGTTATGTGCTTGAGAAATTCCTATATTAAAGTTCCTTCGCATATCCTCTTGAATGGTGGTAGGACAAACTGTAGCTGAGATGTTGAATTTAGAAAAATCCTACATCATCAAAGTACGGAAGGGTTTGAACTCTGATATGGTGGTTCTAATATGGGATCCTCCTAATGTTTTCATAAAAAATATTTTGATGCATATCAATATTTGATTAATAATCATACCGTATCACATATGGTTTCAGATATCTGAACATAGTTTGAGCTGAGAATATTTGAAATTCAGGTCATATATGGATGTAGCTTTGAATTGTAAATTTTCTATATAATAAATTTTAATATATGAGTACATCCATATGTTGATCTAAGAGGTCATATGATGTATTATCTGCTCACTAAGTAGTTAAACTCACTACACGATATTTATATTTTTTTTTTCAGAGTTTAGTCCTTCTACTATGTGATCTACTAGGTGTCACACTCTTTGAGTGAGCCTACATTATTTCTAAAGCTCACAGTATTTAAATCACTTTGTACTTGTATTCTAGAGTATGCTTTGAACGCCACATATAAAATCCTTACTTCTACTATAATATATATAAATATAGACTTGGCATGTATGTTTGGATATACTAAAAAACTTGTGAACGTATATGATTATCTCTATTATGTGATTAAATTGGAGCATATATGTATTAAATTAAGAGTAAAGTTATTTGCTATTCGTGACAATTACGTTCCTATAAAATAGGGGCATGACATATGCATAATAGATTAACAACAAAATAGATGACAAATTTAATGGAAGAAATATTTTGACTCATTTGTTAAAATAAGAGGGACCAAATTTATATTACAAATTATAGAGAGATTACATTTTAAAAAATAAAAGGACCAAAAGTGTAATTAAACTATGTTTTAAATACTCTATGCAAATATTGTTCCCGTAAGATTGTGGCTCAAGCCATAAGTAAGCATAAGCTCAACAATTGAAAGATATCTACAATATCAGATATTTGAGTCCATAAAAAAAATACTTGTAAGGAGAGATAATCTTAATACAATAAGGAAGATTAGTTTTATACTAAAAGAATATGAGAACACTCATGCCAAAAGTAAAAAGAAGAAGATATATATAGTTTATATATTTTATTTTAATTTTTATGGAATATATTAGAGTTTTATGTCATTAAAATACTTGACAAGAAAATGAAAAACTCACAAGTTTTATATATTTTAAATGCATTTTTTTGTGAGAATGAAGAATTTTTTCACAGGCATTGCTACGAGATTAATCTCTTTCAGATTTGAGAGTGATTATAATTTTAATCATTACCACAAGTGCTTTTTAGAATTTGGACATTTGGTTTATTTTTGGAGTTGGAAATCGGTTACTACTTCAAATACATTTCTAAATAGCCTATTCATATAGGAAAAAAAAAGTAATATTACTATTTTATAGGCAATATTTATGATATTGTAAAACCTCATGTATAAATAATATACTCTAATATTTAAAACAATTATGATTTAGTGATTCAAATATATGTGACCATATATGTGCATGTCAAAATAATTTCATATTTTAGTATATTTGATTTTTTTTTTCATGCAATAGTTTCATAACTTATCCTTTGAATTAGGAAAAAAAATAACATGGCAAAATTTTATCATTATAAATATGAGTATTATTAAATAAATAAATAAATCTAAATGATATGTCAAATAACAAAAATATATACTATGAAATAATAAAAAAATATAATCCTTCTTTCTATAACTAATTAAATTGATGGGGGATACGTATTTTCTCTCTGCACAAGCGTACTTTGAAAAAAATTAATGACAAGATATCACAGATAAAAAGGAGGAGGAAGTGATTTAATAAAATTCAGAAATTTTTTATATTTAATATTTATATTTTTTCCACTTAATTTCCTGTTTATTTATACATTTTTTTATTAATTTGAATATTGTTTTGATATTTCCAGTTGTTCAACGAACTCTAAAACAATGATCCACTTGGAGTAATTGAAATGGCAAATGGCTAGCTGTTATTCGTTTCTCCTCAGCGAAACTAAATTATTAACTTGTCTTCGCCTTACCCAAAATAGTTATAGTTAGGAGCGAAAATAACCCAATTTTCCAACTAAATCTAATTTAAAAAAATCATTTTGAGTTTGAATGAGTTGGTGAGTCAGGTGATTCATTTTTAAAAAGTTTGTAAACTCGATTCGACAATCCAAATGTTTTGTCAGATTCATATATTAATTTTTGTAATTCAATTTTTGTCAAACCAAATTGATAACCTGACCAAATCAATCTGACCAGACTTCATCCGTTACTCCCCTTAATTATAGTGTTGAATAAAGGCTAACTACATCAAAAGTGATATTTGTTATTCTCTTCAAAACTGGTATTCTTTTTTTCTCTTTCTAATATTTGTCCTTTTGTAACGTTTACATAATTTAACTATTTAAATTGAGAATAAATCATTGCTTTTATTTTTATATACAATTTTGTTGAACTTTGAGTTTGAATTTCTAGAAAATTAATAAACTCATATTCATGACAAGCTTATTTGTGAATGCATAAATTTATTTCCAGAGTCAAAGATAAATTGTTCACCCTAAAAATTGATTATAGAGAATTTGGACTTGTCTTACTTATTGGGTTGACTTTCCATTTTGGGTCAATAGAGCAAACTAGGTTAAGGCCAAATATTCCCCACCAAATGTAGCATGGATACTACTTCAAAGAATCACCACCGGCAAATTAAGACACTTGGAATATTTTGTAACAACTCTATTTTTTTTACATATATATATATTTGTAAAATCTCATGAAATCATTATCTCTTTACTTCTAATTATTTAGTTCATAATAATATTCAATTAAATTAACTAATCAAAATTAAGATTTATAGTATAGCATTAACACTGATACAATTCTGGGTTCACATACACATCATTAATTAAATACATCCGTACAAAAATCAAACACATATATGTACACATCTTATTCATCCCTATTGATTAGTTTCGGAGATACGGGTGCGATTGGTTGCACCTTCATCAGGATCTTAGCCAACTCGACCCAACATACGTAAAAGTGGGCCATAGAAAATATCTGCATATTTAATTTTCTGAATATGAAATGAAAATATAGTGAGAATTAAATCTCAATAGGTTTAACAATAAATTATAATTATCATTAATATAGCTCATTAGGTTATGTTCATCTGTATAAGTTATAGCAATTATCTTAGGTCACATGAATGCACTTTATCTATGTACATGAAAATCGTATAGTAATGACATGGATGGCATGAATAACTATTTTCAGAATTTCATATGATGGCTATCAATTTATTCTCATATCCAGCTACCCTAATCAGGGTGAGTATTTTTTACTATCCGGTACGGATTTTTCTCACTCCATTCGACATGGCACACTTTCTCTTTCTTTTTCATTATTATAATCATAGTCTTGAGTAAGGCGTCCCCTATAGGTGCACCACACCGACTGCCATGTGACCGTACTCGTCTCTTTACTTTTCTTTTATTTCACATTAATAGCCAAAAATATGATTTCAATAACAAGTAAGTTCATTATGTACATATGCCATAATTTAACATCAAAGCATAATCATTATAAAAAATTATTGGTAAAATGCAATCATGCCATGAACATAATAATTTTCAAATATCACTTTATAAAATATTTCTATGTCAAAATTACACACTTAATATGGTAAGAAGTTCATGCAATGGCAATGGTTAGGGCATACACTAATCATTTATAATTTTTATTTATAAAATTCTTTTTCTTTCTTAAATATTATTTTTATCTCTTCATTTTCTTTATGCTTGACCTCTAGTCAATTTTCTCCTACTTATATTATTTCCAACACATGTTTTCACAAATTTAATACGACATTCTTCTTTAATTTGATTTCTATTATTATCTTATGGTTAATGAAGTTCATTTAGGGTAGACAAATATTGAAAATAAGCTTTATCAGCTCCCAATACGGCCTAAATGTATCCTGTAACACAGCTTGGCCATTTTATGTAAAATAACCATGCTTTAGGCTTCAAAATTCCCTTTCCAGTACCGAACATGGTCTTGTCATGCCTTGGAACACGGCCATGCTCTATGTTGTGCTATTCCCTAATGTAAGTTTTTGTCCTGCCTGACCTTCTCTCACTAATTAAAGTATAACTCCCTTAATTTTAACTCCGATTTAGGTGATCTTGGTGTCTATTTAAAGATAAAACAATTCTATAAAACTATTATGTTGAACATTTTAGTTACATCTTAAGGAATCTTGGTGTTACTTCTCCCTCAATTTCAATATTATTTCTTCTCGGGTAGGTTCTGACCTCTACTTATTAATCTAACCATATATAACTCATATTGACTCCAAATTAAGTGATTTCAGAGCCTATAGATCCGTGATATATATATATATATATATATATATATATATATATATATATATATATATATATATATATATATATATATTATGTTAAAAATGTCCTTTAATTCCCTACAGATGTTGCCCAAAAATTCAAACACATAAGCATACTTAACAGATTCTTCCATGGTTAACTAGTTTTTGACCTCTACTTATAAATCAGACAATATATCCCTCATCTGGACTCCAAATTAAGTAATTCTAGTGGCTAAAATTTTGTGAGACATCGGTCTACATTTTTCATGTCTTTTAATTCCTAATCGATTCTTTCCAAAATTTCAAAAACAAAAGCTTCCCTAGTTACTCCGAAATCAGTTTCCTAACCAACCTTTTCTAAGGTTTTAGTTTATTATTTTATTACATCTTCTTCCATTTTCTTTCTAATTTACATCTAATCATATTCCATCAATTTTTCACCACATTCAAATATACAAAATAATAGCATAAAAATCCTAAAATTTTGCCACCCATAGCCATACCTATGCAGAACTTTTCATACTAACCGAAATGTTCATAACATCCATCATATGCAAGATAGCATATAACATGATATAGCAACATCCACGAACAATCATCAAAGTAGCAAATATTATAAATTTTATCAAAGTTCTATGATTAAAATCCCATATAAATGTTACAAATTTCAAAACTTTTTTTCAAAAAGAGATATTGTTAAACCTACCTAATGATCTTCCTAGCTCACTTAGTGAATTTTTTTTTTGTTTCCTCTTGAAGGAAGTGGCAAGATTCCTCCCTTCCCTTAACTTTTCTAGCAACTTGAATAAGAGAAGGAGGGTGAGTTTTGAATCCCAAAGATGAAGAGAAAAGATGGATTCAAGTGGAGATTAAGTTAACTTACCTTGAGCACTTAGTCCTCTAGGTTTCTCCTTCTTCCTTCCTCTCTTGTCCTCTTTTTCTCTCATTTTCTCACTCTATCTTGCTTCTATTTTTCCTCTTCCTCACTTGGATAAAATTATAATGTTATAAGGGTGGTTCTTGTTTAAATAAGCTATCAAGTAGTCTTCCTCTCATAATCATGGGTTTACCTTATCATAATTAGGATGCACTTGGTTGCTTTTTGGGAAAAGACAACTCATATTCTTATCTTCCTCTCCCTTAGTCAAGATATGCATATCAAAAGAAGATTTATATTTTGAAAATCATGATAAAATGTTCTTAAGACAAGGGACAAGATCCCTTTGATTTAAGGATTCATTTTCTTTTCTTTTTGTCTCACACAAGTATGATAGATTTGCCTTTTTAAGTGGCAAATTTTTAGCCCTTGAATCTCCCTTGCTTGACTGAAATTATTTATGTAGGATATGGATGTTTTGTCCTAATGCCATGTATTATTATACCACTTGCTGAAATTATGAGTGTATGATATAGATATTATCATACTACTTGCTGAATTTTTGTCTTAATGCTATGTGACCTAATATTTATTATTATTATACTATTATTTTATCACATGATTCTTATTTTTCTCTCTTGGTTTTGGGCTCATTCTTGCCAATTTCCTTTGCTTTGGTTGAAATTCTATATCTCATAGAGGGTTTGGTTACATTTTAATGATTTTTGAACTATTAGTCCAACTTTTATATCCTAGTCTAAGTCTATGCTATATCTCTTGCTTATGCTATCTAGTTGGCTTGTTAGAAACTCATGTGAAGTGGAAAAATAAACTATATGAAGTGTCCATAGGTGAAGGCCCAATGTATGGGTGGAGATGTTAAACTTAGTAACTCTAGCTCTTGAATTAGGAATAATTACCCTAATTCAATCTTTTTGAACTTTTAAGATCTTTATTTACTTCCAAAAATTTTATCTTCCTTACCCAAGAATTTTGTAATAACCGTAAAATTTAACGAAAATTTCAATTAAAGGAAATTTAGAATAAAAGAGAGAATTTTGACAATAGAGATAAGAACCATAGAAAATATGTATATTTATTACATGGATTAAAGAATTATAAAAGAAATATGAGAATTTATGTTTTTGGCGCGCTATAAGCAAATATATTTTTATTTATGTAGAAATGATTATGATTTGTTAAAAGTAAGTGGACTTTTAAGTAAAAGAAGTATTGTGTTGTTTAAAATAATTATACCGGCCTCTATTGAATTTTTATGGTATTTTTAGAAATATTCTTTCTTTTAATATGAATTAAGATATTTGTTTTAAAATTTGTTTTATTATGATTTTTATTAAGAAAAATTATGATTTAAGAGTTTAACTAAAGGTAATTGAGAATGTAAATTTTTAGAAATTTTTGGGATATTTTTAGATGTAAAACGGAATTTATATGAATTTTATAAAAGAAAATTATATTATTAATTATTTAATAATTATTATTATTTAAAAAAAAAAAAAAAAAAACAAACCTGCAGAATGATAAATGAAACGGGGGCGGAGAAAACGGATTCGAAGAAAAAAAACGGAAAGATGCATAGTAATGAATAGTGAGTGAATAGTGATATTCAATTTTATCTTTCGATTTGGAGTACCGATTAGCTTCCGATATCAAAACTGAACGTATTATTGGATTCAGGACGAAGAGTACTTCAGTTTTGACCGATCAGTTTTTGAAATCAACCGTTGAATCGCCGTAGAACTGAAGTAGAAAATCTCGGTAAAAGGTAAGTTCTGAAAAACCTTACTTAGGGACTTCTAATTAGAAATCTGACTCCGTAGATGGATTCAGAAATTAGATAAATATTAGGATATGAAATTGTTTTGTTGATTCGGTAAAATTTTTGTGACAGTGAATAGTGTTTTCCGGCGATGAATAGTGTTTTCCGGCGTGAATAGTATTTTCTGGCGGTGAACAGTAACCAAGCTCATTTAAGGTTTTTGGATCTTCCGGACTCGATTTTGGGGTCTGTTTTACCGAATTCAGACCAGGAACTAGGATTTTAGGGCTGTCCAATCTGGAGCCCTTACCTGTGAGTGGGTTTTTCATACTATAGCGCATGTTTTATGAATTCGATTTATAATTCTCTCTCTCATATGATTTTAACTAGTTGGAATGTATGCTAAATTGTTTTACTGCTTTGAAAACCAATATGTTCCAACCATGTTAGAAATTATAAATTTTAATCCTAGTTGAACCCTAGGTATGCAGGGCAAGCATCTAGACTATTAATTCTCCATTTGAGCTAGATTTATAAAAAAGCAAACTTAGTCATAGAAATGAACTAAGTTAGCCATGAAATGATTTAATGCATGATGAGCATTTATGTGACGTCTACGGACGATCTATGTTTAAAAGGGAAAATTTATGATTGTAAAGGTCTCCATGGGAATTCATGGATGAGATATATTATAGAACGAAATTTTATGCATGAAAAGAGCTAGATGGAGAATTATAGCTGTATTGTAAAGTTATTGAAATGTTTTACTTTAAACTCTTTGAATAGCATATTTCACATGTTTTCTATTGGAGGGACCCTTTTAGATCACTGTTAGCTAGCCGCAGGTAGTGCTAGCCTTGGTGCACCATGATCATGTTAAGGCTTCGGCCTAGGATACTGTGACGGGCATATGACTGCCTAAGACACAGGGAAATTTAGGGTGGACTTATGTCTACGCCTACAGTGATTACCCTACCCTTGCTGTGTGCTTGGGGGAGATGATAGATCTGTCAGGAAAGACCTCCAATAAACTGATGCATTTTTCTTAAAGATTAAATATGTCACGGCCCCAAATGATGGAACACATGACCGGCACGGCATAAGGGTTTCCCCCTAGCCGTAAGCCTAACACATAGCATGCACAACCATTCAGCACACAATCCAGTACATAATAAATATAACTGGCCACATACGCCACATCCAATATAGGAAAATACTGTATATATATATATATATCTGATGAATTCAACATCCTTGGTTCAACTTGGCCCATGGCCTCATAATACAAACAGCGTTATAAAACTTAAAATCATTTTCCAAACAACACAAGAAGCGAGGATCCTGCCTGTAAGTTCATGGAGATACACTAGACATAACTAAACTAAACAAACAATACATAAGAGCCTTGCCCAGACTGGGGCTCACCAACACTATCTTCAGCCTCCTACGAAGCTGTAGCTGGATCAAAATCTCTTTGACTATCTGTGGGGAGTAAACAGAAGAGGGGTGAGATTACCACATCTCAGTGAATGGATAAATCATACTATAACTGAAACAGGGCAAACCAAGCACGAGTGTTTCACAATAAGTTTAATAATTTAAATATTAAGCATTTAACCATAATTTATTGAAAGAAAAGTTAAACAGTTCAAATGTATATTCAAAAGATAAATCAGGATTAAATTATTAACAGTAGAGCAAATCAATTATGCATGGTAAGTAATAAATGAAGATTCTTATGCAAGAACAATGATGAATGAGGTATTTTAGAAATATTTAATCTTTAAGAAAAATGCATTAATTTATTGGAGGTCTTTCCTAACAGATCTATCATCTCCCCCAAGCACACAGCAAGGGTAGGGTAATCACTGTAGGCGTAGACATAAGTCCACCCTAAATTTTGTGTCTTAGGCTGTCATATGCCCGTCACAATATCCTAGGCCGAAGCCTTAACATGATCATGGTGCACCAGGACTAGCACTACCTGCGGCTAGCTAACAGTGATCTAAAAGGGTCCCTCCAATAGAAAACATGTGAAATATGCTATTCAAAGAATTTAAAGTAAAACATTTCAATAACATTACAATAAAGCTATAATTCTCCATCTAGCTCTTTTCATGCATAAAATCCCGTTCTCAAATATATCTCATCCATGAATTCCCATGGAGACCTTTATAATCATAAACTTTCCCTTTTAAACATAAATCGTCCGTAGACGTCACATAGATGATCATCATGCATCAAATCATTTCATAGCTAACTTAGTTCATTTCTATGACTAAGTTCGCATTTCTATAAATCTAGCTCAAATGGAGAATTATTAGTCTAGATGCTTGCCCTGCATACCTAGTGTTCAAATAGGATTGCAATTTACAATTTCTAACACAGTTGGAACATATTGGTTTTCAAAGCGGTAAAACAATTTAGCATACATTCCAACTAGTTAAAATCATATGAAAGAGTTATAAACTGAATTTGTAAAAAAAATGCGCTATAGTATGAAAAATCCACTCACCGTACTAGGAGTCCAACAACGAGAAATTTACCTCGTGGTGGCTCAACAACCTAGAAAATAAAGACATAACATGAAAATTAGATAAATCCTAAAAGTCACTATTCATGCCGGAAAACACTATTCACTCGCCGGAAAATACTATTCACTTGCCGGAAAACACTATTCATGCCGAAACCTAAAAACCCTTTATTCTAGCATAAAAACTAATTCTAAGACTATCTACGAAAAGAATTTCGGTAAAAACGAAGCCTAAAACGCAATTGGACGGAGTTTTACCTTTAGAGGTACTATTCACGCGATTTTCCGGCGACCTTCCGGCGACTTTCCGGCGAAATTGATCGGTGGGTTTTGAAGTATTCGTTGCCACGAGTCCAACGGTCCAGACGGTTCGTCAATCGGAGGTCCGTAGCTCCAGATATGAGGGTTTGAAAATCGAAGGAGAAAAGGAAAAATGGGGGACTGCGTTTTTGCTTTCTGCTTCTGATTCCCGTAGCATATATGTGCAGCGCTACAGTAAGTTTTTTTTTTTTTTTTAATAATAATAATTCTTAAATAATTAATAATAAGATTTTCTTTTATAAAAATTCATATAAATTCCGTTTTTCATCATAAAATATCCCAAAAATTTCTAAAAATTTCCATTCTCATAAATCTTTAGTTAACTCTTAAATTATGATTTTTCTTGATAAAAATCATAATTAAAACAAATTTCTAAACAAATATTCTTTATTCATATTAAAAAAAAATATTTCTAAAAATACCATAAAAATTCAATAGAGGTCGGTATAATTATTTTAAACAACACAATACTTCTTTTACTTAAAAATCCACTTACTTTTAACAAATCATAATCATTTCTACATAAATAAAAATATATTTACTTATAGCGCGCCAAAACATAATTTCTCATATTTCTTTTGTAATTCTTTATTCCATGTAATAAATAAATTTATTTTCACCAGTTCTTATCTCTATTTTCAAAATTCTCTCTTTTATTCTAAATTTTATTTAATTGGAATGTCTGTTAAATTTTACGGTTATTACATTCTTCCCTCCTTAAAGAAATTCGGTCCCCGAATTTCATCACCGTAGTTGCAGATAAATACTAATCTCATTGTTCAAATAAATGCAGATATCTAGCGCGTATATCCTCTTCTCTTTTCCCAAGTAGTTTCCTCAAAAGAGTGATTTTTCCATATCACCTTTACTATAGGTATTTCTTTGAACCGTAACTTCTTTACTTGTCTGTCCACTATTGCTACTGGTTGTTCCTCTTAAGTTAAATCTTTCTGTAACTGAATCTATGGACACTGTATAACATGTGTAGAATCCGATAAATATTTCTGTAGCATAGACACATGTAAAACTGGATGGACATTACCCAATTTAGGAGGTAAAGCCAAACAATAAACCACTGAACCGATCTTATCAAGAATTTCAAATGGTTCTATTTACCGAGGGTGTAACTTTCCTTTCTTTCCAAATCTCATTACCTCTTTCATTGGTGAGTCATTAAAGAATATGTGATCACCAACTGATAATTCCTAGTGCTCAACATTCATGGTCCTTATAGACTTTTGACTAGGATTGAATTTTCAGTATTCTTTTTTTCTAATCAATTTCACTTTATCAATGACATCTTATAATAAATATAACTCCACTGAGTCATTTAACAGAACATTTGTAACACCTCTTACATAAGGCTTAAATCTTCTAATATCATTTTATTATAGACAAATTCTGTTAAGAAATCTCCTACCAACCTCAAAAACATATGCTTAAAGCATGTTCTTCAAACTAGCATCATCAATTTAGATAATTCATATGCTATCTATTGCATGTTATTCCAAATTAGATTTTCCAAAGTTTAACTTTTCTCAATTCACTCACATATTAAGAAACCTATGATGTTCATGTAAAACTTCTAGTGATGCCATTGTATATTGGCATGATAATTACTGCTATGAGCAAGTTCAACTAAGGACAATTAATTTCTCCCAACTTTCACCACAATCATATAAAGATACTTAAAGCATAACTTCTAATGTATAAACACATCATTTAAATTTAGTATCAGTCTTACTATAACCTAATAAAGAACCTTAGACTTCCTGAATAACTCTCTTGAGATAATATATTCAATTCGTACTTGCCAACATACCTGCCAATGAAAAATTTCACTATATCCTTATTACCTCGGGTAATCCATATTCACAATCTATGGCTTCTTCTGAAATCTCCTTTCTCAACAATTATTCATACATGAATTTCCAATCTCAACATAAGTTATATTCCAAATACTAGACTCAGTTTAGCATGGTATAAATTCTTAACATAAATATCTTAATCACTTCATTATTCTCAGAGATGATTCTCAAAATATTCTTCAAATGTCCAAATTAAAAATTTCTAGATTAACTTAAATCTTACTTTCCATATTTTATTCCTCAGAAACTTCAACATTGTTAATTCCTTTGATTACATTCGTCAAAGCACCATTAGATCATCATCCATCTATTCTTTTCAAAATTCCTATTACTTTAATCTACTAATAAGTTGAACACCATAATAATTGAGTTCCATAGATTAGAAATTAACTCTCCTTATAGTAAGGAAAAAGAATCTTGCATTTAATGCCAAATATTAATGTAGGACAATGTAGCAGAAAATACGAAACACGTAATAGAGCATGGTGCCAAAATAGAAAGTCAGAAGTTTGGACAAAAATATCGACAGGAACTTAAAATCGGTGGCCGTAATTCTTGAAAATCTGTAAACAAAAATCTAGCTGCTATTTCGACGAAAATCGGTGGCCGCAATCGGTGGCTGCAAAATTTGAATGTATGTGCCAAAATTTAATTCAAAGATATTGTTATTCGGCGAAAGCATATCATATGGAAAAGAAATAGTTCTGAGCCTATAAAGTCTGTGAATAACAAGAGCACATAGTTAACTGGTAGGATGCAGTTGGTTGCTTCAAAATATATAATCGATCAACTGTAAATAACCAGTCCAAATTAAAATTTCTCAAAATAGCTAGTCGACTTATAAACCAATAGTCAACTAGTAAGAATATTGAGAAAAACAAAATAAATCTTTTGATTGTCCCTCTTCCACAACTAACTGGTTTGCATTTTTTTTTTCCAATCTTTTCTCTCTTTTACGCCTACCACTTACAACTTCTCTGTAAGAATCAAGACATCAATGCTTCATAAAAATAATAAGGAAAAAGCTAATTTCTGGTGAGATCTTAACGTTATTCTCTTTACGTGCTTAATAGGGGTCACAGTCATAACTACTGTACATATACCTGCTTGCCGTCATTTTTGAAAATTAGCTGATATCTATAAATCACTCACATAGTTGTTCTAATAATACCCGGCCTATTCGCACAACTATTATAAATATATCCTTCTCTGAGTTCTACATTAGTATCTTTATTCTCATACTCAAAGTTAAGGTAAGAACAATTATGGAGGGAATAGCATTCCGTCAGTTTCAAAAGATCTGTGTCTTTTGTGGTTCCAGTCCTGGAAAAGATGGAGAATATGTGAAAGCAGCACAAAACCTGGGTATAGTGCTGGCCAGTAGAAAAATTCATCTAGTCTATGGAGGAGGTAACTGTGGGTTAATGGGGTGTGTGGCTACAGCTGCACATGTAGGAGGATGCCAAGTTCTAGGTATTATTCCTACAGCTCTAGCTGCATCCAGCAACATAGGGAAAACAATTGGGGAAGAATATAGAGTAGCTTCCATGCATGAACGCATGGCTAGAATGATGAGCAATGCTGACGCCTTCATTGCCTTACCAGGTGGTTTTTGTACTTTAGAGGAGATTTTCCAAATAGTCTCTTGGACACAACTGAATCTGCATCACAAACCAATAGGTTTGTTAAATGTTAATCACTTCTTTGATGGTTTGTTATCTTTCCTTGATCATGCTGTGGAACAAAGGTTTATCTCACACTCAGCACGACGAATTCTCATCTTAGCTTCAGATGCTGAGGAGTTGATTGATGCTTTACAAGCATATATTCATATACCTGATCCAATTACAGCTCAAATAGAATGGACAACAGACAACAGCAAAAAGCGCAAATTGGACTTGGATCTTCATCTGTAACTGTAGCAAGATGTGGACATTGCTGTACCACTTTTACTTTCTTAGGGTTATCTTGGATACCATCTTGCTAGCCACATACCTTAAAAAAAAGTACTATTACTAAGTCAAAATTTATATTTTGAGAACTTAGCATATAGCTGATACTCCTTTGGAGTTTGTAATACTATCTTTAAATGTTGCTTATGATCCTTTGAACTCTTGTAATATTTTAGTATATTATCAATACTTATAATAACAAATTAATCCAGGGATGGCTTCAATATTTTTTTTTTCAAGTTCATGAATGCAACTAGGCATTTGTCAGACTAAATGACATCACCAAAAACTCATAATGCCATAACGAGTCTTAAAAGAAATTTTTCGAATATCCTCTTCCCTTATCCTTAATTGATGATATCTAAATATCAAATCAAGTTAACTTTTTGAGCAATGTTGAGCACTTCCTAACTGATCAAATAGATCATCTATACGAGGTAATGAGTATTTATTCCACATTGTCACTTTACTCAACTGTTTATAATCTATGTATAGTCATAGTGATCCATCTTTCTTTTTCACAGATAGAACTGGAGCATTCCAAGTAAAAGTTCTAGGGCTTTTAAATCCCTTGTCTAACATGTCTTGTAACTATTTCTTTTTCAGTTCTTTAAGTTCAGTGGGTGCCATTCTATATGAAAATATCGATGCTGGCCAGGAAATAAATCAATACCAAATTCTATTTATTATTTCGGGGTAATTCCTCAGGAATTATATCAAAAAATTATCTAATCACTGGAACTTGATTTACAGTGGTAACTTTATATCAGCATCTCTCACCACTGCCAACTATCCTTGGCACCTTTTTGTAATCACTTATGGACTGCTAAAGCAGAGATTAGGTTACTGAGTATCTCACTAAGATTTCTTTGTATCAAGAGAGAAAATTCTCCAAGAATATTGAATTTAATCACCTTCTAGTGACATTTCAAAATGACATGACATAATGCCAACAACTTCATTCTCAATACTACATCACAATCTACCATATCTAGACAACCGGGTATAACGGATGTCACATTCAGAAACCATCATACCAGAGTTTGACCCCTTCCGTACCTTGGTGGTATAGGATTCGCCTAAACTCAGCATTCTGCTGAGGTTTGCCCTACTACCATTCAAGAGGACACGCGAAGAGACTCTGTATAGGTCTTTTCCCAAACACATAGCAAGGGAAAGCAAATAACATCTCATATAACTGGCATCTCGCTATAAAACAGATATACCCCAACCGTCACTTAACCATGCCAACATAGCATACTATAAACTGACTTACTTGAACAAAAAGACAACATCCTACCGAACCCCTTTAGCAGCACCATGAGTATAAGCATGTCCGGATTCATACCCATACTCAAAGTCCTACCTAAAGGTCCGTTACTCCATGAACACAGGGAAACCTAATCCTCTGATACCACTCTGTCACTTTCTTCTGGTGGCAACAGGTGTACCTATCAAAGCACTGCATCCCATACTGCAGCTCCTGGGCGGAGAGCCACGCTTCGCCACATCGTTCACGCGTGAGAGTTCCCAGGACTCGGCTTTTCAACCTCGGCTCTGATACCACTCTGTCACGGCCCCAAATGATGGAACACATGACCGGCACGGCATAAGGGTTTCCCCCTAGCCGTAAGCCTAACACATAGCATGCACAACCATTCAGCACACAATCCAGTACATAATAAATATAACTGGCCACATACGCCACATCCAATATAGGAAAATACTGTATATATATATATATATCTGATGAATTCAACATCCTTGGTTCAACTTGGCCCATGGCCTCATAATACAAACAGCGTTATAAAACTTAAAATCATTTTCCAAACAACACAAGAAGCGAGGATCCTGCCTGTAAGTTCATGGAGATACACTAGACATAACTAAACTAAACAAACAATACATAAGAGCCTTGCCCAGACTGGGGCTCACCAACACTATCTTCAGCCTCCTACGAAGCTGTAGCTGGATCAAAATCTCTTTGACTATCTGTGGGGAGTAAACAGAAGAGGGGTGAGATTACCACATCTCAGTGAATGGATAAATCATACTATAACTGAAACAGGGCAAACCAAGCACGAGTGTTTCACAATAAGTTTAATAATTTAAATATTAAGCATTTAACCATAATTTATTGAAAGAAAAGTTAAACAGTTCAAATGTATATTCAAAAGATAAATCAGGATTAAATTATTAACAGTAGAGCAAATCAATTATGCATGGTAAGTAATAAATGAAGATTCTTATGCAAGAACAATGATGAATGAGGTATTTTAGAAATATTTAATCTTTAAGAAAAATGCATTAATTTATTGGAGGTCTTTCCTAACAGATCTATCATCTCCCCCAAGCACACAGCAAGGGTAGGGTAATCACTGTAGGCGTAGACATAAGTCCACCCTAAATTTTGTGTCTTAGGCTGTCATATGCCCGTCACAATATCCTAGGCCGAAGCCTTAACATGATCATGGTGCACCAGGACTAGCACTACCTGCGGCTAGCTAACAGTGATCTAAAAGGGTCCCTCCAATAGAAAACATGTGAAATATGCTATTCAAAGAATTTAAAGTAAAACATTTCAATAACATTACAATAAAGCTATAATTCTCCATCTAGCTCTTTTCATGCATAAAATCCCGTTCTCAAATATATCTCATCCATGAATTCCCATGGAGACCTTTATAATCATAAACTTTCCCTTTTAAACATAAATCGTCCGTAGACGTCACATAGATGATCATCATGCATCAAATCATTTCATAGCTAACTTAGTTCATTTCTATGACTAAGTTCGCATTTCTATAAATCTAGCTCAAATGGAGAATTATTAGTCTAGATGCTTGCCCTGCATACCTAGTGTTCAAATAGGATTGCAATTTACAATTTCTAACACAGTTGGAACATATTGGTTTTCAAAGCGGTAAAACAATTTAGCATACATTCCAACTAGTTAAAATCATATGAAAGAGTTATAAACTGAATTTGTAAAAAAAATGCGCTATAGTATGAAAAATCCACTCACCGTACTAGGAGTCCAACAACGAGAAATTTACCTCGTGGTGGCCCAACAACCTAGAAAATAAAGACATAACATGAAAATTAGATAAATCCTAAAAGTCACTATTCATGCCGGAAAACATTATTCACTCGCCGGAAAATACTATTCACTTGCTGGAAAACACTATTCATGCCGAAACCTAAAAACCCTTTATTCTAGCATAAAAACTAATTCTAAGACTATCTACGAAAAGAATTTCGGTAAAAACGAAGCCTAAAACGCAATTGGACGGAGTTTTACCTTTAGAGGTACTATTCACGCGATTTTCTGGCGACCTTCCGGCGACTTTCCGGCGAAATTGATCGGTGGGTTTTGAAGTACTCATTGCCACGAGTCCAACGGTCCAGACGGTTCGTCAATCGGAGGTCCGTAGCTCCAGATATGAGGGTTTGAAAATCGAAGGAGAAAAGGAAAAATGGGGGACTGCGTTTTTGCTTTCTGCTTCTGATTCCCGTAGCATATATGTGCAGCGCTACAGTAAGTTTTTTTTTTTTTTTTTAATAATAATAATTCTTAAATAATTAATAATAAGATTTTCTTTTATAAAAATTCATATAAATTCCGTTTTTCATCATAAAATATCCCAAAAATTTCTAAAAATTTCCATTCTCATAAATCTTTAGTTAACTCTTAAATTATGATTTTTCTTGATAAAAATCATAATTAAAACAAATTTCTAAACAAATATTCTTTATTCATATTAAAAAAAAATATTTCTAAAAATACCATAAAAATTCAATAGAGGTCGGTATAATTATTTTAAACAACACAATACTTCTTTTACTTAAAAATCCACTTACTTTTAACAAATCATAATCATTTCTACATAAATAAAAATATATTTACTTATAGCGCGCCAAAACATAATTTCTCATATTTCTTTTGTAATTCTTTATTCCATGTAATAAATAAATTTATTTTCACCAGTTCTTATCTCTATTTTCAAAATTCTCTCTTTTATTCTAAATTTTATTTAATTGGAATGTCTGTTAAATTTTACGGTTATTACAAAATATTTCTAAACAAACTCATTCATCATTGTTATTGCATAAATATCTTCATGTATTACTTACCATGCATAATTGATTTGCTTACGGTTATTGATTTAATCATGTTTTATCTTTTGAATTGTTTAGCATTCTTTCAATAAATTATGGTTAAATGCTTAATGTTTCTATTATTATCTTTACATTTGGATTTCAATTATTAAACCCATTGCGAAACACTCGTGCTTGGTTTGTCCTGTTTCAGTTATAGTATGATTTACTCATTCACTGAGATGTGGTAATCTCACCCCTCTTTTGTTTCCTCCCCACAGATAGTCAAAGAGACTTTGATCCAGCTACAGCTTCGTAGGAGGCTGAAGATAGTGTTGGTGAGCCCCAGTTTGGGCAAGGCTCTTTTGTACTATTTGTTTAGTTTAGTTATGTCTAGAGTATCTCCATGAACTTACAGGCAGGATCCTCGCTTCTTGCGTATTTTGATGTGTTGTTTGAAAAATGGTTTTATATTTTATAACAATGTTGGTATTATGAGGCCTTGGGCCAAGTTGAATCACATGAATATTATGAGGCCATGGGCCAAGTTGAATCACAGATGTTGGATTCATGAGATATATATATATATATATATATATATATATATATATATATATATATATATATATGTATAAATACAGTATTTTTCTGATATTGGATGTGGCATATGTGGCCAGTTATATTTATTATGTACTCTGGATTGTGTGCTGGATGTTTGTGCATGCTATGTGTTAGGCTTGCGGCTAGGGGGAAACCCTTATGCCGTGCCGGTCATGTGTTCCATCATTTGGGGCCGTGACAGAGTGGTATCAGAGAATTAGGTTTCCCTGTGTTCATGGAGTAACGGACCTTTAGGTAGGACTTTGAGTATGGGTATGAATCCGGACATGCTTATACTCACGGTGCTGCTAAAGGGGTTCGATAGGATGTTGTCTTTTTGTTCAAGTAAGTCAGTTTATAGTATGCTATGTTGGCATGGTTAAGTGACGGTTGGGATATATCTATTTTATAGCGAGATACCAGTTATATGAGATGTTACTTGGGAAAAGATCCATACAGAGTCTCTCCGCGTGTCCTTTTGAATGGTAGTAGGGCAAACCTCAGCGGAATGCTGAGTTTAGGCAAATCCTATACCACCAAGGTACGGAAGAGGTCAAACTCTGGTATGATGGTTTCTGAATGTGACATCTGTTGTACTCAGTTGTCTAGATATGGTAGAGTGTGATGTGATATTGAGAATGAATTAGTTGGCATTATGTCATGTCATTTTGAAATGTCACTAGAAGGTGATTAAATTCAATATTCTTGAAGAATATTTTTCTCTTGATACAAAGAAATCTTAGTGAGATACCCAGTAACCTAATCTCTACTTTAGCAGTCCATAAGTGATTACAAAAAGGTGCCAAGGATAGTTGGCAGTGGTGAGAGATGCTGATATAAGGTATACCTTTGTAAATCAAGTTCCAGTGATTAGAGAATTTTCTGATATAATTCCTGAGGACTTGTCAGGATTACCCTGAAATAATAAATAGAGTTTGGTATTGATTTATTTCCTGGCTAGCGTCTATATTTCCATATAGAATGGCACCCACTGAACTTAAAGAACTAAAAAAAAGAAAGTTACAAGATATGTTAGACAAGGGATTTAAAAGCCCTAGTAGTTTTATTTGGAGTGCTCCAGTATATGGATCACTATGACTATACATAGATTATAAATAGTTGAATAAAGTGAGAATGTGGAATAAATACTCATTACCTCGTATAGATGATCTATTTGATCAGTTAGAAAGTGCTCAACATTTTTTTTTAAAAAAAAATTTAACTTGATTTGATATTTAGATATCATCAATTAAGGATAAAAGAAGAGGATATTAAAAAAAAAAAACAAAAAAAAAAAATTTTCTTTCAGGATTCGACATGGATACTATGAGTTTATAGTTATGTCATTTGGATTGACAAATGCCTCAGCTACATTTATAGAGTTAATGAATAAGTAATTAATCCATCCCTAAATCAAGTTGTTGTTATAATTATTGATAATATGCTAGAATATATCAAGAGTTCAGAGGATTATAAGCAATATTTAAAGCTAGTATTACAAACTCCAAGGGAGTATCAGCTATATGCTAAGTTCTAAAAATATGAATTTTGACTTAGTCATAGTACTTTCTTAAGGTATGTGGCTAGCAAGATGGTATCCAAGATAACTCTAAGAAGGTAAAAGTGGTACAGCAATGTCCACATCTTGCTACAGTTACAGATTAAGATCCAAGTCTAATTTGCGCTTTTTGCTGTTGTCAGTTGTCCATTCTATTCGAGCCATAGTTGAATCAGGTACATGGACATATGCTTGTAAGGCATCAATCAATTCCTCAGCATTTGAAGCTGAGATAAGAATTCGTCGTGCTAAGTGTGGAATAAACTTCTGTTCCACAGTTTGATCTAGAAAAGACAACAAACCATCAAAGAAATGATTAACATTTAACAAGCCTATCGGTTTGTGATGCATATTCAGTTGTGCCCAAGAGACTATTTGGAAAATCTCCTCTAAAGTACCAAAACCACCTGGTAAGGCAATGAAGGCGTCAGCATTACTCATCATTCTAGCCATGCGTTCATGCATAGAAGCTACTCTATATTCTTCCCCAATTGTTTTCCCTATGTTGCTGGATGCAGCTAGAGCTGTAGGAATAATACCTAGAACTTGGCATCCTCCTACATGTGCAGCTGTAGCTACACACCCCATTAACCCACAGTTACCTCCACCATAGACTAGATGAATTTTTCTTCTGGCCAGCACCATACCCAGGTTTTGTGCTGCTTTCACATACTCCCCATCTTTTCCAGGACTGGAACCACAAAAGACACAAATATTTCGAAACTGACGGAATGCGGTTCCCTCCATAATTTCTATCACCTTAATTCTGAGTATGAAGATAAAGATACTAATGTAAGCATTCATAGAACTCAGAGAAGGGCATATTTATAATAGTTATGCGAAATGGTCGGGTATTATTAGAACAACTATGTGAGTGATTGGTGGATATCAGCTAAATTAAAGGAAAAAAAAATTTCAAAAATGACGGCAAGCATGTATATGTACAGTAGTTATGACTGTGACCCATATTAAGCACATAAAGAGCATACGATAAGATATCACCAGAAATCTGTCTTTTTCTTATTGTCTTTGATGAAGTATTGATGTCTTGAAAGGTTGTAGGTGATAGCCGTCATTGTAAAAAGAAGAAAAAGAAAAAGAAAAGTGAAAATGCAAACCAATTCATTGTTGAAAAGGAACAATCAAATGGTTTATTTTGTTTTCTCAATGTTTTTACCAGTCGACTATTGGTTTATAAGTTGACTAGCTATTTTGAGAAATTTTAATGTGGACTGGTTATTTACAGTTGATTGATTATATATTTTGAAGCAACCAACTGCATCCTACCAGTTAACTATGTGCTCTTGTTATTCACAGACTTTATAGGCTCAGAAATATTTCTTTTCCATATGATATGCTTCTTCCGAATAACAATATCTTTGAATTAAATTTTGGCACATATATTCAAAATTTGCGGCCACCGATTGCGGCCACCGTTTTTCGCCGAAATAGCAGCTAGATTTTTGTTTACAGATTTTCAAGAATTACGGCCACCGATTTTAATGCTTTTCAATGTTTGTCCAAATTTTTGACTTTCTATTTTGGCACCATTCTCTATTGTGCTTTTCGTCTGTTTCACTGCATTCTCCCTCATTAACGGCTGGCATTAAATGCAAGGTTGTTTTCCCTCATTGCAAGGAAAGATAATTTCTAATCTTTGGAACTTAGTTATTATGGTGTTCAACTTATTAGTAGATTAAAGTAATAGAGATTTTGAAAAGAATAGATGGATGATGATGTAATGGTGCTTTGACGAATGTAATCAAAGGAGTTAACGGTGTTGAAGTTTTTGAGGAGTAAAGTATGGAAAGTAAGATTTAAGCTAATCTCAAAATTTTTAATTTTAATTTGAAAACATGGAGAATATTTTGAGAAACATCTCTGAGAATAATGTAAGTGATTAAGATATTTGTGTTAATGATTTATACCTTGCTAAATTGAGACTAATATCTAGAATGTAAATTATGTTGAAATTTGAAAATTCACGTATAAATAATTGTTGAGAAAAGAGATTTCAGAAGAAGCCATAAATTGTAAATATGGATAACCCGAGGTAATAAAGATATACTAAAATATATAAAAAAAAATGGTACTAGTATAATGGTAAAAAGAAGATACAAATAAAATTTTTCATTGGCGGGTATGTTGACAAGTACGAATTGAATATATTATCTCAAGAGAGTTATTTAGGAAGTCTAAAAATCTTTATTAGACTGACTGATACTAAATTTAAATAATGTGTTTATACATTAGAAGTTATGCTTTAAGTATCTTTATATTATTGTGGTAAAAGTTGGAAGAAATTAATTGTCCTTAGTTGAACTTAATCATAGCAGTAATTATCATGCCAATATACAATGGCATCATTTAAAGTTTTACATGAACATCATAGGTTTCTTAATATGTGAGTGAATTGAGAAAAGTTAAACTTTGAAAATCTAGTTTGGAATAACATGCAATAGATAGAATATGACTTATCTAAATTGATGATGCTAGCTTGGAGAGCATGCTTCAAGCATATGTTTGTTTTTTAGATTGGTGAGAGATTCCTTAGCAGAATCTGTCTATAATAAAATGATATTAAAAGATTTAAGCCTTATGTAAGAGGTGTTACAAATATTTTGTTAAATGACTCAGTGGAGTTAGATTTATTATAAGATGTTATTGAAAAAAAGTGAAAATTGATTAGAAAAAGAAATACAAGTAACTCAATACAAGTCAAAAGTTTATAAGGACTATGAATGTTGAGCACTAGGAATTATCAATTGGTGATCACATATTCTTGAAGGACTCACCAATGAAAGAGGTAATGAGATTTGGAAAGAAAGGAAAGTTACACTCTCGGTATATAGAACCATTTGAAATTCTTGATAGGATCGGTCTACCACTTGCATTGGATAATGTTTATCCAGTTTTTTTCATGTGTCTATACGACGGAAATATTTATCGGATTCTACACATGTTATACAGTGTCCATAGATTCAGTTACAGAAAGATTTAACCTAAGAGGAACAACCAGTAGCAATAGTGGACTGACAAGTAAAGAAGTTATGGTTAAAAGAAATACCTATAGTAAAGGTGATATGGAAAAAAATTATTCATCTGAGAAAACTACTTGGGAAAGAGAGGAGGATATACGCGCTAGATATTTGCATTTATTTGAACAATGAGATTAGTGTTTATCTGCAACTGTGGTGATGAAATTCGGGGACCGAATTTCTTTAAGGGGGGAAGAATGTAATAACCGTAAAATTTAACGAAAATTTCAATTAAAGGAAATTTAGAATAAAAGAGAGAATTTTGACAATAGAGATAAGAACCATAGAAAATATGTATATTTATTACATGGATTAAAGAATTATAAAAGAAATATGAGAATTTATGTTTTTGGCGCGCTATAAGCAAATATATTTTTATTTATGTAGAAATGATTATGATTTGTTAAAAGTAAGTGGACTTTTAAGTAAAAGAAGTATTGTGTTGTTTAAAATAATTATACCGGCCTCTATTGAATTTTTATGGTATTTTTAGAAATATTCTTTCTTTTAATATGAATTAAGATATTTGTTTTAAAATTTGTTTTATTATGATTTTTATTAAGAAAAATTATGATTTAAGAGTTTAACTAAAGGTAATTGAGAATGTAAATTTTTAGAAATTTTTGGGATATTTTTAGATGTAAAACGGAATTTATATGAATTTTATAAAAGAAAATTATATTATTAATTATTTAATAATTATTATTATTTAAAAAAAAAAAAAAAAAAAACAAACCTGCAGAATGATAAATGAAACCGGGGGCGGAGAAAACGGATTCGAAGAAAAAAAACGGAAAGATGCATAGTAATGAATAGTGAGTGAATAGTGATATTCAATTTTATCTTTCGATTTGGAGTACCGATTAGCTTCCGATATCAAAACTGAACGTATTATTGGATTCAGGACGAAGAGTACTTCAGTTTTGACCGATCAGTTTTTGAAATCAACCGTTGAATCGCCGTAGATCTGAAGTAGAAAATCTCGGTAAAAGGTAAGTTCTGAAAAACCTTACTTAGGGACTTCTAATTAGAAATCTGACTCCGTAGATGGATTCAGAAATTAGATAAATATTAGGATATGAAATTGTTTTGTTGATTCGGTAAAATTTTTGTGACAGTGAATAGTGTTTTCCGGCGTGAATAGTATTTTCCGGCGGTGAACAGTAACCAAGCTCATTTAAGGTTTTTGGATCTTCCGGACTCGATTTTGGGGTCTGTTTTACCGAATTCAGACCAGGAACTAGGATTTTAGGGCTGTCCAATCTGGAGCCCTTACCTGTGAGTGGGTTTTTCATACTATAGCGCATGTTTTATGAATTCGATTTATAATTCTCTCTCTCATATGATTTTAACTAGTTGGAATGTATGCTAAATTGTTTTACTGCTTTGAAAACCAATATGTTCCAACCATGTTAGAAATTATAAATTTTAATCCTAGTTGAACCCTAGGTATGCAGGGCAAGCATCTAGACTATTAATTCTCCATTTGAGCTAGATTTATAAAAAAGCAAACTTAGTCATAGAAATGAACTAAGTTAGCCATGAAATGATTTAATGCATGATGAGCATTTATGTGACGTCTACGGACGATCTATGTTTAAAAGGGAAAATTTATGATTGTAAAGGTCTCCATGGGAATTCATGGATGAGATATATTATAGAACGAAATTTTATGCATGAAAAGAGCTAGATGGAGAATTATAGCTGTATTGTAAAGTTATTGAAATGTTTTACTTTAAACTCTTTGAATAGCATATTTCACATGTTTTCTATTGGAGGGACCCTTTTAGATCACTGTTAGCTAGCCGCAGGTAGTGCTAGCCTTGGTGCACCATGATCATGTTAAGGCTTCGGCCTAGGATACTGTGACGGGCATATGACTGCCTAAGACACAGGGAAATTTAGGGTGGACTTATGTCTACGCCTACAGTGATTACCCTACCCTTGCTGTGTGCTTGGGGGAGATGATAGATCTGTCAGGAAAGACCTCCAATAAACTGATGCATTTTTCTTAAAGATTAAATATTTCTAAACAAACTCATTCATCATTGTTATTGCATAAATATCTTCATGTATTACTTACCATGCATAATTGATTTGCTTACGGTTATTGATTTAATCATGTTTTATCTTTTGAATTGTTTAGCATTCTTTCAATAAATTATGGTTAAATGCTTAATGTTTCTATTATTATCTTTACATTTGGATTTCAATTATTAAACCCATTGCGAAACACTCGTGCTTGGTTTGTCCTGTTTCAGTTATAGTATGATTTACTCATTCACTGAGATGTGGTAATCTCACCCCTCTTTTGTTTCCTCCCCACAGATAGTCAAAGAGACTTTGATCCAGCTACAGCTTCGTAGGAGGCTGAAGATAGTGTTGGTGAGCCCCAGTTTGGGCAAGGCTCTTTTGTACTGTTTGTTTAGTTTAGTTATGTCTAGAGTATCTCCATGAACTTACAGGCAGGATCCTCGCTTCTTGCGTATTTTGATGTGTTGTTTGAAAAATGGTTTTATATTTTATAACAATGTTGGTATTATGAGGCCTTGGGCCAAGTTGAATCACATGAATATTATGAGGCCATGGGCCAAGTTGAATCACAGATGTTGGATTCATGAGATATATATATATATATATATATATATGTATAAATACAGTATTTTTCTGATATTGGATGTGGCATATGTGGCCAGTTATATTTATTATGTACTCTGGATTGTGTGCTGGATGTTTGTGCATGCTATGTGTTAGGCTTGCGGCTAGGGGGAAACCCTTATGCCGTGCCGGTCATGTGTTCCATCATTTGGGGCCGTGACAAATTTTGCCTCTCTTTAGGATATTATTTCTAAATTTTTTCTATTAGGTTTTCACTCTTTACCTATTCTGTTAATGTTGGAAACATTTTCTATACATACACATAAGGTGAATAATTCCTAAGGCTTATATTTTCTTAGTATCAAAAAGAATTGTTTAATAAGTTGTATTTCCTTAAATATTTATGTACATATACTAATAAAAGAAAAAAATTAAGAATGTTACAGATTTTATTTCAAAAATTATGCAACCAATCAGTTTTACCAAAATATCCTTATAGCTTTTCTCTATATATTGTAAAACATAAATTTGTATAAGTACAATAAATTGAAAGTAAAAATTTAAAGAACATATCTTCAACCATAGTAACCAGATTCCTCAAAATCACAATCACTAGATATAAAATAGAATAGAGAAAAATTGTCTAATTTATCCAATATCTTTATCTGTATACTTGATAGAGAATCATAAGTTTTCTTGTAAAAAGATCCTTATATCAAAGAAAAATTTTATGAGTGTTTTCACTGTATCATTCCTCCTATCAAAAAATGAGTATTTATAATTGATAAATAGCTTTTATAACCACTTTGTACATTTTCACATAATGACACATTATTACATAGGAATACATTTTCATATAAAATCACCTTTTCATATATGATCACATTTTCATGTAGAGTCACCTTTTTTGGTAGGGCCACTTTTTCACATAGAGAGATAACTATCGCATATAAATGGGCCACATATATTTTTAATATAAGTAACATTCTCTTGGCCTATTGAACACTTAATATGTACAAATTCAATATTGATACATCCTTAAAACCTTCAATATATACAATATCCATATACTTAAACAAAATAATTTAAGTTATTGGTAAGTCCTTTTAAGGAAAATATTACCTTCCATATATTACCATGCAACTAAATACCTTCGAATGAGAACCATATGTGGTACTTATATTTATGGATAAACTTGCAAATTCTTATTCAAAGTCACCAAAACATACATTGTCATTCTCTTAAATTTTATATATACAACTAAATAAGAGAAGACAAATATAACTTAATAGAGTTCTTCAAATCGACAAAATGCAATACCAAACATAAATACATCTCAATCACATAAGATTATATAATAAAACTGAGTCTCATATGTTCAACATGTTCCTTATAAGCAACAAGTGGTAAATCTTTTGTTAAGGGATTTACAATAATCAATTTACTGCTTATGTGTTCTATAATCACCTTATTTGTTATAACATGTTCTTTAATAGCTAGATAATCAATGTTTATGTGCTTACTACGACTTTTGCTTTTATTATACTTAGCCAAAACACTAAGTGGAATCATCGCAATAAATCTTTAATAGCTTGTCAATTGTATCAATAATTACAAGCCCCAAAAACTGCAAAACCATATTGCATGTGATGTTGCTTCAAAACATAATACAAACTCTACTTCAATGGTAGAAGTACCAATTAAACATTACTTTACACTTTTCCAATAAAATGGCCCCTCAAGGAATAAAGAAAACACATCATATTATTAACTTACTTGAGTTAAGGCAATAAACAAAATCAAAGTTTAAATATCCAACCACTTTTAAATAGTCAAATAATCTATATGTAAGCTTGTAGTTTTAGTGTCTTAAAGGTATCACATAACTTTCTTTGCAGCTCTCTAATAGTTCAAACCAATATTACTTTAATATCTTCTCAATATTCTAGATCTTATGTGAACTTGAGCATACATTAAACTCCTAACTGTAGAAGCATAAGAAATATTTTTATATTCCCTTTCTAAAATATTTGGGTTTTGTTCTAAACTGAATTTTTCACTTTTAAAAACAGGTGCAACACCGGATAAACAATCCTATATGTGAAATATCTCTAAAACTTTATCGATATAAGTCTCTTAAGACAATTCTAATATCTTTTGGGATCTGTCTCTTTCAATCTTTATGCCTATGACATAAGAAGCTTTGCCTATATCTTTCATGTTAAATTGTTGTGAGAGAAATCATTTAACCTCATAAAGTAAGCCCAAATTACTTGAAGCAAGTAAAATATCATCTGTATATAGGACTATAAAAATTATTTATTCTCACTTATCTTATAGTATATACATCAATATATAATATTCTCTATAAAACCAAATGAAGAAATAACATTATGAAATTTTAAATACAATTGACAGGAGGCTTGTTTTAGTCCATATATAGATTTCTTAAATTTGTAAAGTAAGTGATCATTGCCTTCTAAAATAAAACCAAATGATCATTACCCTCTAAAATGAAATATTCAGATTGTTTCATGTAAACATTTTCCTCTAGATCTCTAGTAAGGAATATCATTTTCACATTAATTTGATGAAACTTTATACTAAAATGAGCTATTAATGTCATAATTATCCAAAATAAATCATTCTTAGAAACAAGAGATAAGGTATTGTGATAATCAATTCTTTCTTGTTAAGTGAATCTTTTAACTACAAGTCTTGCCTTATATCTTTCAAGATTGCCTAAAGAGTCTATTTTGATTTTAAAAATTCACTTATAGCCAATGGTCTTTCCCTTTTTAGGCAATTCAACAAGATTCCATATTTGACATCTCATCCTTCATGGCATTATATCATAATGTGGATTTATTTCCACTCATAGACTATGAAAATGTGATAGGGTTATCTTCAACATCAATGTCCATGTCAAATTTCTATAGGTACATAAAATAATATGAAGAAATTGTAAGTTTCTTGACTTTTGAAGATCTTCTTAATTTTACATCAACATCCTCAGTTTGAGAATTTTGAATAATTAAATCTACAAGGTTGTCCTTATGATGAAATAGTCCTTCAAACATTGGTTGTTACTGAATAATCGAATCTTGATGATTATCATGAAAATCAATCAATCAATTCAAAGATGTGGAAATAGATTCAACTCTATTATGTGCTTTAAAAAATTAAGTTCTGAGGATGACTACTCCACTAATATCATCATTCTTAAGGAATTGTGCATTCTTAGATTTCACAATTCTTGTTGTCTGATATTGTAATATACCGTAATTTTCAAATAATAATGTTTTGCTATAAACAAGCGTATTTTTATTTTAAATGATTATGTTTTGCTAAAAGTAACTACACTTTTAATTAAAATAATTTTTGTTTTTCCTAAAATAATTATATTTGGCTCTAAACAAATTTTTGATTTATTTAAATAATTTTTTTTCTTTTAATATACATGAAGATTTTTTATATTGTGATTTATTTTATTTTAAGATTTGCAACTAAATTTTTGCAAGAATATAAATTTTAAGAAATTTTTGGGATACTTTAGTATAAAAAAATTATATTTATATGTATATAATCTAATAATAAATAGCAAATATTCAATTATTAAATAATAATAAGAAATAAAAAAAAGGAGAATGGAAGCATGAAGGAGCAAAAGCTCGCAAACAACAAAAGCAAAGTTCCACTTTTCCCTCTTCACTTTCTATCTTTAAGGTTCCAACTTCTTTCTAAGATATCTCTCTATCTATATATCCACTTGAGATGCTAGAGCTGCCATTGGACTCGTGGCGATGATAGCTTCAAAATCGACCAATCAATTTCACTAAAAACTTGTAGAAAACTTGCTAGAAAAATGTGAACAGTAGTCGCAATAGGTAAGCTTTGGCTTTTGAATTTCCTTAGTGTTTTTTTGGTGAGTAATCTTTGTATACAAGTTTTTCTGATCAGATAGTATAATTTAAGGCATTAAATCAAAAAAATTTCCTTCAATGAACAGTAACCACGATTTGAATTTCTGAGCTTTGTTTGGATTGGATCGAGGAGCAAGAAATGGAGGCTCAATTAGTTTGGTTGTTTTGGGAGAAAGGCAAGGAAAAGCTATGTCAGATGAACCTTGAAGTTAGTGAGTAAATGGAAAAAATAATAACATGAGGATGAGTTATAATTTGCCTTTAAAATTTTATATTATGTGTTGTGGTCATGTAATTTAAATTATTGGTTAATTCTTTTCATTTAAAAGTTGTAGATTGGATAGTATATGGATTTATGTGGGTGAAGCTAAGTATATGTGAATATGTGGTAATTTTTTTGGAAATAGGGGGTGTTAGAAAAATGTTATGAAAGGAGGAATTGAGGTATGTTGGATTTATGTGAGCATAGACAAGATGAAACAAGGGAATCGGTGACCATAATTTTATTGAAATTGTTGATAGTGGAAATTTTGGTGGTACTTGAACATTAAATTTCTTACAATGTAAGTAGTGATTTTAGCTAGTGAAAGCGCGTGGAAAGGTTTATTTGAAAAGAATTGATTGAGAAACACTTTGCAATAGTTTGAAAATGAAATAAAAGAATCAATGGTGCTAGAACTCCTTGATCATGGAATATGGAAAGTAAAGTTTAAGAAAATTTGTTTTGGCCTATCAAAGTGGGAACATGGAGAATATTTTAAAATAACATCATAATATAGTGTAAGTGATCAAAGTATATGTATTGATGGGCTATGTTATACTAAGTTGAAGTCTTTTGTGCAAATTTTAGGATATTTTAATATTAGAAAATTTATGTGTGAACAATTGTTAAGAAATCCTTAAGGTGCTGGGGTTAGTTAAATGTAATTGAGTAGGCTAGAATGTTATGTCATTATATTGGAAGCATAAGAAATATTTGAGGTCAACAATAAAGATAATGTGGCCATTAAATGAATGTTACATTATCATCCCGACGGAATAAGTTAAGGTTGATAGATAAGTGTTAGTGGAACATGGGAATTTAAAATGTTTAATGGATTATAAGATAAAAATAGATGCTAGATTAAGGTGATGAGATTCATGGGGTGAAGTTAACATGTGAGAATCCATGATGACTTTATATAAGTTTGGAATAAAAAGAGTTAGTAGCCCTATATAAATGTGTATATATTCTTTTATATGTGTGGTGCCAACACCTATTGACTAGCATCTTATTTTATACATCCACATTATAGAATATTCCCCAAAAACTACCTTTTAGTATTATATATATATATATATATATATATATATATATATATATATACATTTTTTTTTCTTATTTGTAAATTTTTAACAATGTCTACCTAGCTCATAAATTCACTTATATTGTTAGCTATCTTTCTTGAATAAGCATGCAAATGCTTTAGGCTATTCCAAGCATTTCCAAATTCCATTTCCTTATGGGCAACTATCTAGGTATGATATGCATTACTTACAACAAAAGGCTTTCATACCATTAAAGAAAAGGGTACAGTCCATAATTTATTTTACATCACATTATAAGCTGTCTAAAAGAGACTTGGCACTCAACTAAGCCATCCCACATATATTACACAACAAGAAAATATACAATCCATATCCTTATTCAGATGAGTCAACCTTAAGATCCCTATTACTCACTTCTTGTTAGAGTACCTAGAATATGATTATGTAAACATAAAAAGATGAGATGAAAATCTCAATAGCTAGCAAAATTTTTAGAAAAACAGTATACATTCCATTCCTTAAAACATCTCAATTTATTTCACTAAAACATAAGCACTAACCATACATACATATATCATCTTGGTCACACTAAGGACCCATAACATTTTGGTCTACTTACCCAATGCAGTCCTATACCTGCAAAAGGGTTATGCATCTCTTATTATCCGCTAATATGTGGGGAAAATGGGGTTTACTTGGCACACTTTGGACACCCCTTAATTTTCGAGAATGTATACATAACATATCTTTAGAACATCATTCATCATAGCATAAAAGTCAGGCAACTAGTGAAATTGATAAATTCAAGTTCATAAACATAAAGAGTATTTTAAGAAAAAGCTAACTATCTCAATTCCTACACAATCACTTCCTTTCCAAGCTTGCCAATATTACTACTAGCAACTCAAACTAAAACATATAAGAGCTTTGGGTTAATGCATGTATATTAGCACCTAAAATCATAAGTCTCTAGTTTAAGAGCTTTTGGTCTCCAAAACAAAACTGTGATTTTGTTTAGATTTGGGGTTATTATTAAATATGACAAAAGTCCTCTAAAAATTATAAAATTTTCCATGGAGATACCTCTACATGTCTATTTTATTTCGTGTATCTCTCAGCCCTTAACTACTCCATTCACCCCAAGATGTACCTCCATAATCCAGAATAGTGCAGATTGGTTTCAGTTCCATTTCTATTCTACTTTCCATTCCTTTGGATGGGTAAAACTTCTTCAAAATTTATGATATTTGGTATGAAACATCCTAATCACCATAAAAATTTCAAGTAAAAACTAATTCATTTGACCCTTCAAATAACACACTTTTTATGGGTGTCCCTAGTTTTGGTCTGTTTTGACTCACTTTCTATTCCATCGAATTTCCATATTTTATTATATGCCTTAACCTATCCAGAATTCTCTAAATTTTGGTGAGATCCTTAATTAGGATCCTTATAACTTGTAATAACATTTTCATATGAAAATTCAACATCTAACCCCTTCAATGTTTAGTATTTCTATCAACAGCCTAAGCTGTCCAACAGATTGTTCTCAGCACTGTTTTGATTGTAAATAGCCTATTTGTAGGTTCTAAAAAACCACAAAAATTTTCATAATTGATTATCAATATTTCAAGACTTTTCTCACCATATATTAGAGAATTTAAAGGCCATTTACCCAATCAAATAGTCTAAGAACACAGGGCCTAAAATTTTTAGGTGTAGAATGTATGGTGCTTCATCATGTTTGTTACTTAGATGGCAAAGATTTTTCCTTACCACTAGAGTTCCATGTTTTCAACTTTAACATCTTGTATCTCATGCTCAAGAATTACCTATGCAGAATCCAAAATGAGTTCAACTCGCTACAAATCAACTTTCCTCAAGAGGAAAAACTCACCTTGTGCAGAAATACTACTATGGCTCTTAAATTTTAGCTTGCTTCTCCTCTTGGTTTCCCTTGCAACTTAGCTACTTTTTTCTGGTTGCTCTCCCCCTTTGGCTCTAAGTTTTCTAGCTGCCTTCTCTCCCACTTGGGTGTTGATTGCATGAGAAATGAGGTTTGAATTTGCTGCCCAAAATAATACCTAGACAACATGATTCTTGGCCACTAGTTTCCAACACTCAAGTGGAAAAGGAAGGTTTTGTTTTGCAGGGATTCCCTTGTGTTTTTGTAAGGATTCCCTTGTGATTTCTGTAGGGAGAGTGTGAGAATGCAAAGCATGGTGTGGGGGTAGCAGCCTTTGCATTATTTTTATGATTGTGGACAGAAATATGGCTGAAATGGGTGGCAGTTTCATGGATGGAATGTGGTTGAAATGTTTATGGCTATGTGGCAGGATTTCCTTGCTGAAAAGTGGCATTTTTTTAGCTGATTTTGGCTGAAGTTTTTGTGGCTATGTGGCATGCTTTGGTAGGTGCAAGGTGGCTGTAATTTTGTGGCAAATGTGGTATGCTATGTGGCTGCAACTTTGTGTGCAATGTGGCATGCTTTGATAGGTGCAATGTGGTTGCAATTTTGTGGGCAATGTGGCATGCTTTGGTAGATGCAAGGTGGCTACAAGATGGCTGCAATTTTGTGGTGATACTTGGTAGCTCTTTAGTTGTTTTATATTGCCTTAATTTACTACTAATCCTAGATTGGTAATGTCTTAAAAATGTATTTGTATCTTCTCCCCATCCATTATGCTCTTAAAAATTTTATTTATATGATTCATGATTAACTATATGTCACCTATTTTATAAATGCCTTATTGTTACATAACTAATCATTTTAATTCTTTGTCATACGTATTTTTTACTTATTCTTAGATTTGTCTAACTTTATTAGAGACTTAAGATGTTACAAGTGGTTCATTATATCGACTTATGGATATATACATGTGAATTTGAGGATAGTCCAAATATTAGTGAAGATGATGTATAATGATTTAAGAATTTATTAGAATATGTTATATATATAATGTATCAGGTATTTTTATTCCAAAGTTGTGAAATGTTCTAATTGAAGAATTTAATATCGTGATCTCACGCAACATATGATGTTTGTAATATTACTAAATATATATGTATGTGAATATGTTTGCATACTAGAATGAAAAAATATATTTAATGTTGGTAACCCTAATGGACATTGAATTAATAAGCAATAATATATGATCATAAGATTGAAAATAATAAAAAATGAGATATAACTATCAAAAAACGAAACTTCTTGATTTACATGAGCACATAGATATGTATATGTACACTTTATAAATATAAATTAGAAAATGAATGTAAGTGATATGACTGAATGTGATACTTATTAAGTTTGACGTTCTGTGATGTGAAAGGGTCCACTATGGATATAGTGATTATAATCATGTGATCGCAATGGTCTTAAATCAAATGATAAGTAAAATGATTATTTATTTTAAAACTTGGAACAAAGAAATAAACAAATAAAACTAATAATAATTACACTGGATTTTTTTTGGAAACAATGTTAGCTAGCGGTAGATATAGCTAGCCTTAGTGTACCTTGTAACCCTAGTTAGCAAGGGAGTTGCTAGCCCCGTGTGTATAAAAGCACATGAGGATTAGATTATGCATAAGTAAGGAGTTGAGGTATGTCTCCTCTTGTAACCAGTGGCATTCTACCTGGTTACCCATAATATTATGTGAATGTGGTGATTTAACCACTTTTGCTGTGTGCTTGAGTACGTGGTGATTTTTGGTTACCAAGGTGTGTGCTTAGGTATATGGTGATTTTCCCTTACTAGGATGTATGTTTGGGTATTTTGAAATAGTTATGGATTGGAATCCTTCAAATTAAATAAAATATGCTTAAACAAATAAATAAATAATGGACAATTTGTGTATGATTTAGAAACACTTCGTGTGGCTTTTGAGCGGTAGTTAGGTAAACCTCAATAAAGATGTTGAATTACTAAAGAGGGGGTATGTGAGACTGGTGAATACTGTCACAAGTACACCCAAATTGATACCTTATCTCGCAACTAACCAGTAGTAGTGGGAGTAAGGGTCAATCCCACAGAGACTGGTATTACCTTATGTGATTGAGAGAAGGGGGGATTGATAATTTCAAATAAATAAAAGTACTGAAGAGAGTAATGAATAATAAATGTGTTGGTTTCAGTTGATATCCACCACCAAAGAATTGCATTGATCATTAACAACATAATCAATCTATAATTGAATATCTATCATTGGGCTTTTAACCCTATTCCTACTTAAGTTTAGTAAATTGATGACAATCGTACCAATTAAACTCTAATTAACAAGTAATCCTTTAGCACATCAGTAAAGCATAACTTATTAATCACATGAAGAATTAGAGAAGTTGATAGAGCTAAACAAATATAAACGCATTAGCTATATCTAATTTAGTTAATTATTCATCATAGGGTTATTGATTTATAATCCAAAATCCTTAAACCTATTTGCTTCATGAATACAGTAATGAAAACATTGTTCAAAACCTAATTCAGCAATAGATTAAGACATACAATATACTAGTAGGCCTCCCTAGCAATCATATGAATAACCATTAAGAAAAAAAAGAAGATGAATAATCAATACCCGGTTAAGATTGAACTAATGAAATCAATTCCAAATCTCACAATGCATATCGATCCCTGGAGGTTTCAATATTCCTCTACCAACTAAACGTAATTCAACCGCGCAGGGCCATAAGAAAATCTAAAGAAGAATTAAAGAAGATAATTAAGAACTTGAATGATTCCCCCTTGTGATGCTTCCTCTCCTCTCCTTTTATAGATTGAATGCTCTTCAATGAAGTAGGGTTGTTTCTAGGTCAAATCTCGGTTCATCGGGCTTTATTTGGAGTTAAAAAAATCCTAAACATTGTGAATTCAGCATTCTGGTGCGGCGGCGAGCATTACACGGGTGCCGCAACGCTTTGGAAACTCACCGACAGAGTGCTGCGGTGCCTGATCCAGCATCGGTGTACTCTGGTTCTAACGCTCAGGCACCACAGCGTTGGGGCTCGACGTCGCAGCGCTCAGTGTTTCTGGGCACCCAATGCGGTGGCGTGCTATGGAGCGCAGTGGCCCTCCAGAGAATTCTAGAATTTAACGAAGTGCTAAACACTAAAGTTGTAGTTCTATGTCTCTTCTTTTCATAGCCGCTAGAATCAACTTAATCCAATCTAAATTGAAGGAGATATGCCAAAATTAGTGACCAAAGGTTAGGATTCATCCTGCTGCATTGTTATTCTGATTTTCTAGCTCTGTAATGCTATGTAATCTCTCAAATTTGACAACGTGTTCAACATAAAAGTTGTAGATAAATGTTCTATCTTTTCACATCCACTTTAATCACTTTGATTGGAGTTCATATGGGGGAGATATGTTCTAAACAGTGTTAAAATGTCTGGAATCACTGTAATTTAGGATTTTTCTATGAATTTCTTATCTTGTTCTTCTCTTTTCCTCTTCCTTTGTTCCTACAACACAAAACTAAGTTAATTCCTAATTATATTTTACTTAAATAAAAAAAAGTAAGTTTAAAGGTATTAATATCATGCTTAATTAAGATCACATCAAATACCCCCACACTCAACCTTTTGCTTGTCCTCAAGCAAAATAATCCCTAAAGACGAAAAACAATAATCAATATATGTAGTGTTAGGCTTACAAAAAAATTTCTTCATAACATAAAAATATACTTGAGAAAAATTTTGGAATGTCATAATCTTGCACAAGATTAACACAAATGCAATCCATTATTTTTATTCTCTTGAATCCTGAGTGTGTGTGTGTTTTTGGATCACTAATTTTTCTTTTACCCGGATGAGTTTATATATCCCAAAATTTTGAGTATAAATCTCTAATTAGTTTAGGATTTCCATAGGCTTATTTTTCATGCCACTCTATACTAATGTAGGACAAAACTACCTCTAGAATCAATAGGGCTTTCTTTAGCTTGTAATGTGGCCAGGGTATAAAGTATGATAAATAATACAAATTTAGGCTAAATCACCCAACACCACATGATTGATCTCTTGAGCCCTTTGTTTTCTCAAGTTTGGAGGGGTTTTCCCCCACACTCATTTTCTTGCTCCAATTGGATTTAATTCATCCTTTTCCTTGGTTCTCTATTTTTTTTCACCCACAGCATATGCTTTTATTTTCTTTGAAATTTTCTTTTATTTCCTTTGCATAATTCTTTTTCTTTCTTTGCATAATTCTTTTTTTTTTCTTGCTCCACCCTTCCACCCTTTTGTAAATAAATCTCTACAAAACAAGTATTCAGAAAAATAATCATGGAGTGACTGAATAGGATAAAAGATAAGAATATTCATACAAAATTTGGCTTTCGACTCATTTGTGGTTTTTAGAAGAAAAAGTTAAGTAAGCTTAAAATAGAGGAACTAGGGATATTTTATTGCTTAGGTTAGGTTTGAAAGGTTTAATCTATCAAATAATGCCTAAATTATCTTTTAAATAAAAGTATTAGCCTAGGATTTTGCCTCAAGTAGCATTCAAATAAGTTCTAGAATCCTATTGAGATCATGAAATATTTTTAAATTATATAAACCTTCTCTAAGTAAAAGATAAATTGAATGCCCAAAGTTATTGTGTAAAAGCATTTCAGGATTCAAAAGTTAAAAGTAATAAATTGCAAAAGGGATAAAATTGCACACAACCATGAATTTTTTTACATTTTTCAGGAGTTAAAGAAAATTTGGATAGTCATATCATTGGCTATTGGTTGTGCCTAACATCCCAAAACATAAATTGAAAAACTCACACAAAAACTCAACTTGTTAAACGCAATAAAAGTGCATTAATAGTAAAAATTAGAAAATTGATGCTCAAAATAGGGTCACAATTATTCAGACAAATATATTTCTACCCCCACACTCAAACTTTACATTGTCCTCAATGTAAAAAAAGATAAGAGTAGGAAAGGATATATGAAAACATGAGTTAAGTGGACTTCCCTAAATTTTTTTAGGGTGGAATAAGAGTGCCACATTATTTGTCCCTGAATATTTCTGACCTCCACTTTTTATTTAAGTTGGGTTGCCTCCCAATAAGCGCTTTTGTTTAATGTTGTTGGCTCGACTCAAATCTCCTTATGTCACGCCCCTAATTTTAAGGCACGTGAAACCCATATACTATGAACATATATTTCCATAAATATCCATAATTCAATTCTTTATCATGTAAACTGATACATATAGGTTCCCTTCCATATACAATATACAAATGAATTCTATAAACATCAGAGTAACAGTAGAAGCAAGGATCCTGCCTGTAACGTTCAGAGCATACTCTAGAATATAAATACAATACAGTACAAATAATGTGAGCCTTGAAAGCAATGTAGGCTCACCCAGAGGGTAAACAGTCTAGTTGATCACATATCTGCAGGACCAGACTCTGTCTTCTTATCTGAAAAATATTTCCACAACGTATAGTGAGTTTTACAACTCAGTGAGCAGATAAGACCTTCTATAACCTCTTAGGTCAGCATATGGATGACTTATACTTCAAAATTTATCATATAGAAAGTACAATTCAGAAGTACATCCATATGGAACCCGTATTTCAAATATCCTCATTTAACAATATAACCCAATATTCAAAATCCAAATACAGTACAATACGATTATAAACAAATACTTTGATGCAATAAAAGATTTAACATGTTTTAGGAGGTTTCCCTATTAGAACCAATACAATAAATAATCTCAAGCACACAGTAAGGAAGGGTAAATCACATATCAATAATAGGAGGCATCATGCTCTCCCCGATAAAAATAATAGGAGGCATCCCGCTCTCCCCGATAACAATAACTCCCGTGTGTTGGCCGACACACGAGGCTAGCACCAACCCTGCTAGCTGAGGTATCAAGGTGCACCAGGGCTAACATTCCCTGCTGTTAGCAGATAGTAATTTCAATAGGATTCCTCCACAAATACTATATGCACATATACCATAGAATTCAGTATAAATTTTTCAATATAATACAGACTTTCAGTCTCAGTATATTCCTCTGTCAAAACTTCCCAATCAAGGAATCATATATATATATATATATATGCCCATATCCGAGGCAAACATATCACTGTAAAGATCAATATCATGTGCATAACACAGTTTATTTGCCATATAATGAAAAATACATGTAAAAATCACATGTTCAATGCATTTCAAAATTTATCTATTAAAAATTACCCATTCAGGGTTTATCATATATATATGCCCTCTTTCCAAGGCAATCATATAACTTTATAAACCAATGCGTCGTAGACAATATATTTCATTTACCATGCGGTAAGAAAGGCATTTAAAATCACGTATTTAATGAGTTCAAAAATCTCATTTTCAGAACCATACTCTTCTTGAACTATATTTCCGATAGAAATCAATTCCAGATACTTTAATCCATTTCGGATACATATAAAAGTATAAATCACTTGTAATCATAATCAATAATTCATCTTAAATTCAAGAAGAGCATGTAATAAGCTATAGAAAGAAATATATACTCACAAGTAAGGGCTTCAGATTGGATAGCCCTAAAATCCTCGTTTTTTGTCTGAATTTGGTAAAACAAACCTCAAAATCGAGTCCGAAAGGTCCAAAAACCTTGAAAATGACTCCGGATTTGCTAAATTTGGCCTCTAGGAGCTCGGTCAACGCAAGTCAACGCTAAGGGAACTGTTCACCGCCGGAAAATACTATTCACTGTCACAAAAATTTTATCGAATCAACGAAACAATTTCATATCCTAATGTTTATTTAGTTTCTGAATCCATCTACGAAGTCATATTTCTAATTAGAAATTTCTAAGTAAAGTTTTTCAGAACTTACCTTTTACCGAGATTTTCTACTTCAGATCTATGGCGATTCAACGGTTGATTTGAAAAACTGATCGGTCAAAATTGAAGTACTCTTTGTCCTGAATCCAATAACACTTTCAGTTTTGACATCGGAAGCCCATAAACACTCCAAATCGAAAGATAAAATTGGATGTTACTATTCACTCACTATTCACTACTATGTATCTTTCCTGTTTTTTTTTCTTTCTGATACTTCGTCGCCCCCAGTTTCATTTTATCATTCTGGTTTTTTTTAATATAATAATAATTATTAAATAATTAATAATAAGATTTTCTTTTATAAAAATTCAGATAAATTTCGTTTTTCATCATAAAATATCCCAAAAATTTCTAAAAATTTCCTTTCTCATAAACCTTTAGTTAAACTCTTAAATCATACTTTTTCTTGATAAAAATCATTCTAAAATAAATCTCGAAATGAATATCTTTATTCGTATTAAAAGAAAGAATATTTCTAAAAATACAACAAAAATTCATTTGAAGCCAATATGATTATTTTAAGCGAAACATTACTTATTTTACTTAAAAGTCCACTTACTTTTAACAAATCATAATCATTTCTACACAAATAAAATTATATTTGCTTATAGCAAAATACTATCATTTAAAAAAATAAAAAGTATGCGCCAAAACATAAATTCTCATATTTTCTTTCGTAATTCTTTAATCCATATAATAAATAAACTTATTTTCACCGGTTCTTATCTCTATTTTCAAAATTCTCTCTTTTATTCTAAATTTTCTTTAATTTGAATTTTCGTTAAATTTTACGGTTATTACATTCTTCCCCCCTTAAAGAAATTCAGTCCTCGAATTTCATCACCACAATTACAGATAAACACTAACCTCATTGTTCAAACAAATACAGATATCTGACACATATATCATTTTTCCTTTCCCAAGTAGCTTCCTCAGAAGAGTGATTTTTCCATATCACCTTTACTGTAGGTATTTCTTTTGACCGTAACTTCTTTACTTATCGGTCCACTATTGCTACTGGTTGTTCCTCATAGGTTAAATCTTTCTGTAACTGAATCTATGGACATTGTATAACATGTGTAGAATCCGGTAAATATTTCTGTAGCATAGACACATGAAAAACTAGATGGACATTACCCAATTCAAATGGTAAAGTTAAACAATAAGTCACTGAACCGATCTTATCAAGAATTTCAAATGGTTCTATATACCAAGGGTGTAACTTTTCTTTCTTTCCAAATCTCATTACCTCTTTCATTGGTTAGTCATTAAAGAATATGTGGTCACCAACTGATAATTCCTAGTGCTCAACATTCATAGTCCTTATAAACTTTTGACTTGTATTGAGTTTCCAGTATTCTTTTTCTAATCAATTTCACTTTATCAATGACATCTTATAATAAATCTAACTCCACTGAGTCATTTAACAGAACATTTATAACACCTCTTACATAAGGCTTAAATCTTCTAATATCATTTTATTAGAGACAAATTCTGCTAAGAAATCTCCTACCAATCTCAAAAACAAATGCTTGAAGCATGCTCTCCAAGCTAGCATCATCAATTTAGATAAGTCATATTCTATCTATTGCATGTTATTCCAAATTAGATTTCCAAAAAGTTTAACTTTTCTCAATTCACTCACATATTAAGAAACCTATGATGTTCATGTAAAACTTCAAATGATGCCATTGTACATTGGCATGATAATTACTTATATGAGCAAGTTCAACTAAGGACAATTAATTTCTCCCAACTTTCACCACAATAATATAAAGATACTTAAAGCATAATTTCTAATGTATAAACACATCATTTAAATTTAGTATCAGTCATACTATAATCTAATAAAGATCCTTAGATTTCCTGAATAACTCTCTTGAGATAATATATTCAATTCGTACTTGCCAACATACCCGCCAATGAAAAATTTCACTTGTATCTTCTTTTTACCATTATACTAGTACCATTTTTTTATATCTCAGTATATCCTTATTACCTCAGGTTATCCATATTTACAATCTATGGCTTCTTCTGAAATCTCTTTCTCAACAATTATTCATACGTGAATTTCCAATCTCAACATGATTTACATTCTAGATACTAGTCTCAATTTAACAAGGTATAAATCCTTAACACAAATATCTTAATCACTTACATTATTCTCAGAGATGATTCTCAAAATATTCTCCATGTTTCCAAATTAAAAATTTTGAGATTAAATTAAATCTTACTTTCCATACTTTACTCCTCAAAAACTTCAACACCGTCAATTCCTTTGATTACATTCGTCAAAGCACCATTACATCATCATCCATCTATTCTTTTCAAAATCTCTGTTACTTTAATCTACTAATCAGTTGAACACCATAATAACTGAGTTCCAAAGATTAAAAATTAGCCCTCCTTATAATAAGGAAAAAAAATCTTGCATTTAATGCCAAATATTAATGTAGGACAATCAGCAGAAAGTACGAAACACGTAATAGAGCATGGTGCCAAAATAGAAAGTCAGAAGTTTGGACAAAACATTGACAGGAAATTAAAATCGGTGGCCGCAAATTTTGAATATATATGCCAAAATTTAATTCAAAGATATTGTTATTCGGCGGAAGCATATCATATGGAAAAGAAATATCTCTGAGCTTATAAAGTCTGTGAAAAACAATAGCACATAGTTAACTGGTAGGATGCAGTTGGTTGCTTCAAAATATATGTAATCAATCAACTATAAAATAACCAGTCCAAATTAAAATTTCTCAAAATAGCTAATCGACTTATAAACCAATAGTCGACTGGTAAGAACATTGGAAAAAACAAGATAAATCTTTTGATTGTCCCTCTTCAACAACTAACTGGTTTGCATTTTTCAATCTGTTCTCTTCTTTTTTTATTTACGCCTACCACTTACAACTTCTCTATAAGAATCAAGACATCAATGCTTCATAAAAAATAATAAGGAAAAGGCTAATTTCTGGTGATATCTTAACCTTATTCTCTTTACATGCTTAATATGGGTCACAGTCATAACTATTGTATATATACATGCTTGCCGTCATTTTTGAAATTTTTATCTTCAATTTAACTTATCTCCACCAATCACTCACATAGTTGTTCTCATTATGTCTAGCCTATTCGCATAGCTGTTATAAGTATGCCTTTCTATGAGTTCTGTAAATGTACACATTAGTATCTTTATTTTCATACTCAAAGTTAGGGTGTGTGCAGTTATGGAGGGAATTACATTCCGTCAGTTTCGAAATGTTTGCATCTTTTGTGGTTCCAGTCCTGGGAAAGATGGAGAATATGTGAAAGCAGCACAAAACCTGGGTATAGTGCTGGCCAGGAGAAAAATTCATCTAGTCTATGGTGGAGGTAACCGTGGGTTAATGGGATGTGTGTCTACAGCTGTACATGTAGGAGGATGTCAAGTTCTAAGTATTATTCCTACAGCTCTAGCTGCATCCAATATCACAGGAAAAACAATTGGGGAAGAATTTAGGGTTGCATCCATGCATGAGCGCATGGCTAGAATGATGAGCAATGATGATGCCTTCATTGCCTTACCAGGTGGTTTTGGTACTTTAGAAGAGATTTTTCAAATAGTCTCTTGAGCACAACTGAATATGCATCACAAACCGATAGGTTTGTTAAATGTTAACTACTTCTTTGATGGTCTATTGTCTTTTCTTGATCATGCTGTGGAACAAAGGTTTATCCTACACTCAGCACGAAGAATTCTCATCTCAGCTTCAGATGTTGAAGAGCTGATTGATGCTTTACAAGCATATGTTCATGTACCTGATCCAATTACAGCTCAAATAGAATGGACAACAGACCACAGCAGAAAGCACAAATTGGACTTGGATCTTCATCTGTAACTATAACAAGATGTAGACATTGCTGTATCGCTTTTACTTTCTTAGGGTTATCTTGGATACCATCTTGCTAGCCACATACCTTAAGAAAGTACTATTACTAAGTCAAAATTAATATTTTGAGAACTTAGCATATAGCTGATACTCCCTTGGAGTTTGTAATACTATCTTTAAATATTGCTTATGATCCTCTGAACTCTTGAAATATTATAGTATATTATCAATAATTATAATAACAAATTAATCCAGGGATGGCTTCAATACTCTTTTTTTATCAAGTCCATGAATGCAACTGGGCATTTGTCAGACTAAATGACATCACCAAGAACTCATAATGCCATAACGAGTCCTAAAAGAAATTTTTCGAATATCCTCTTCCCTTATCCTCAATTGATGAGATCCAGATATCAAATCAATTCAAATTTTTTTTTTAAATGTTGAGCACCTTGTAGCTGGTCAAACATATCATCTATATGAGGTAATGAGTATTTATTCCACATTGTCACTTTATTCAATTGTCTATAATCTATACATAGTCATAATGATCTATCTTTCTTTTTCATAGATAGAATTGGAGCACTCCAAGTAATAGTACTAGGGGTATATAAATCCCTAGTCTAACAAGTATCACAACTGATCCTTCAATTCCTTGAGTTCAGTCGGTGCCATTCTATATAGAGGTATAGACACTGGTTGGGTTCCAAGAAGTAAATCAATACCAAATTATATTTTACGTTTTGAGGTAATCCTGGCAATTCTTCAAGAATTACATCAGAAATTTTTTTTTAACCACTGGAACTTGATTTATACTAATATACTTTATATCAACATCTCTCATCATTGTCAAATATTCTTGACACCTTTCTATAATCATTTATGGAATGTTAAAGCAGAGATTAGATTACTGGGTATCTCACTACGATCCCCTTGTATCAAGAAAGAAAATTCTCTAAGAATATTGAATTTAATCACCTTAAAGTGACATTTCAAAATGACATGACATAATGCCAACTAATCCATTCTTAATATCACATCACAGTCTACCATATCTAAACAACCGATACAATGGATGTCACATTCAGAAACCATCATATTTGGTATCTGTCTCAATTCTTTAAATTCTTTAAGACGCATATCGCTTTTACTTTCAAGCTATAATTGATCCATAGATACTTCTTAAGATGTCACAATATTCAATCTATCTTATACTATAAACTTTAACAACTTGGAATAGAAAGAAATTTGAAACCCTATAGAATCCCTCAGCAGCACCTGAAGTATAAATATGTCCGGCTCATATCGATACTAAAGGTCCTACTAAAGAATCCTTTGCTCTGATTGTCACAGGGAAACCTAATGCTCTGATACCAACTTGTCACACCCCTAATTTTAAGGCACGTGAAACCCATATACTATGAACAGATATTTCCATAAATATCCATAATTCAATTCTTTATCATGTAAACTGATACATATAGGTTCCCTTCCATATACAATATACAAATGAATTCTATAAACATCAGAGTAACGGCAGAAGCAGGGATCCTACCTATAACGTTTAGAACATACTCTAGAATACAAATACAATACAGTACAAATAATGTGAGCCTTGAAAGCAATGCAGGCTCACCCAGAGGGTAAACAGTCTAGCTGATCACCTATCTGCAGGACCAGACTCTGTCTCCTTATCTGAAAAATATTTCCACAACATATAGTGAGTTTTACAACTCAGTAAACAGATAAGACCTTCTATAACCTCTTAGGTCAGCATATATCCGACTTATATTTCAAAATTTATCTATTAAAAATTATCCATTCAAGGTTTATCATATATATATGCCCTCTTTCCAAGGCAATCATATAGCTTTATAAACCAATGCGTCGTAGACAATATATTTCATTTACCATGCGGTAAGGAATGCATTTAAAATCACGTATTTAATGAGTTCAAAAATCTCATTTTCAGAACCATACTCTTCTTGAACTATATTTCCGATAGAAATCAATTCCAGATACTTTAATCCATTTCACATACATATAAAAGTATAAATCACTTGTAATCATAATCAATAATTCATCTTAAATTCAAGAAGAGCATGTAATAAGCTATAGAAAGAAATATCTACTCACAAGTAAGGGCTTCAGATTGGATAGCCCTAAAATTCTCGTTTCTAGTCTGAATTCGGCAAAACAAACCCCAAAATCGAGTCCGAAAGGTCCAAAAACCTTGAAAATGACTCCGGATTTGCTAAATTTGGCCTCTAGGAGCTCGGTCAACATAGGTCAACGCTAAGGGGTACTGTTCACCGCCGGAAAATACTATTCATGCACGGGAATCACTATTCACCACCACTATTCATTGCCGAAAAATACTATTCACCATCACAAAAATTTTACCGAAATCAACGAAATAATTTCATATCCTAATGTTTATCTAGTTTTTGAATTCATCTACGAAGTCAGATTTCTAATTAGAAATTTCTAAGTAAAGTTTTTCAGAACTTACCTTTTACCGAGATTTTCTACTTCAGATCTACGGCGATTCAATGGTTGATTTGAAAAACTGATCGGTCAAAACTGAAGTACTCTTTGTCCTAAATCCAATAACACTTTCATTTTTGAGATCGGAAGCCCATAAACACTCCAAATCGAAAGATAAAATTGGATGTTACTATTTACTCACTATTCACTACTATGCATCTTTCCCGTTTTTTTTTTCTTTCTGATACTTCGTCGCCCCCGGTTTCATTTTATCATTCTGTTTTTTTAATATAATAATAATTATTAAATAATTAATAATAAGATTTTTTTTTATAAAAATTCATATAAATTTCGTTTTTCATCATAAAATATCCCAAAAATTTCTAAAAATTTCATTTCTCATAAACCTTTAGTTAAACTCTTAAATCATAATTTTTCTTGATAAAAATCATTCTAAAATAAATCTCGAAATGAATATCTTTATTCGTATTAAAAGAAAGAATATTTTTAAAAATACAACAAAAATTCATTTGAAGCCAATATGATTATTTTAAGCGAAACATTACTTATTTTACTTAAAAGTCCACTTACTTTTAACAAATCATAATCATTTCTACACAAATAAAAATATATTTGCTTATAGCAAAATACTATCATTTAAAAAAATAAAAAGTATGCGCCAAAACATAAATTCTCATATTTTCTTCCGTAATTCTTTAATCCATGTAATAAATAAACTTATTTTTACCAGTTCTTATCTCTATTTTCAAAATTCTCTCTTTTATTCTAAATTTTCTTTAATTTGAATTTTCGTTAAATTTTACGGTTATTACACCTTATGTCATTCAAGGAGGATCCTTGATGTCCATTTTGAATTGGATTTCCATTGGATTTGCATAATTTTGAGGTTCAACTGCATCATGAGGGGGGAAAATCAACATTAACCAAGGGTTTTACTTAAATGAGAACTCAACTTACTTGGAAATAACTATGTCTTGAGTAGCTTTTGGCATCCAATTTAATTTCATCTTTTCGGGATTCTGCCAAAGCATGAAGTAACTTTCCTCTATCTTTGAGTAGGGCATATTTATTTGACGTTATCACTAGGAGTGGTTCTCCATTGTATATGCCCTTTTAGTGGCTAGGGAGGTTCTTTAAGCCTAGGTCAGGATACTATAAAATAGAAAGTATAGGTATCTTATTAGAAATTGGTAACAACATACAAAGATCCTCACTTATTTTCAGCACTTTTGGTGCTTCCTCTCCTGCTGTAATTTTCTCTTGGAATTTGACATTCAGGGTAGATTCCACAACCTCTTTCTTAGTCTACTTATTAGTGTCAACTTCCAAGTAATCTTTTTCATTCAATGCATAATTTTCCTCTTTTTGCACTAATGATGTTGAGGCTAGACTTTCAATTTCTAAATTTTGAGCCTCTAGCTGACTGACTGTTGTTGCTAGTTGGTCCATTTGATTTGTTAAACTTTGAATGCTGGCCCTTACCTCTTGTTGAAATTGATGAGTATTATGTTCAAGAGATTTAACGATTTCTTCTAAAGAACTACTTACTTAGGAATCCTAATATACAGGCTGTCTAGGATAAGAGGAATGTTGGTTATGCTGAAAATTTGTAAAATCTTATTCTCCAAGCCAATTTTGTGCATTCTTATACCTAAAATTAGGATGATCCTTCCATCCAGGCTTATACATGTTTGAATAGGAATCATACCTCCCTTGTGGTGGCCCAGAAAAATCACTAAACATTTTTACTTGCTCAAATGATTCTTCATAGAAAGTTGGATACCCATTAGAAGGATACCCATGGCTGAATGATTTCCATAGCATTTCTCTCTTTGCATATTTTCTACACGTTGATAAACAAGAGAAGTTAAATTTACAAGTTGCTATTCAAGAGAAGAACTACATACCTCACCAGCATGTCTTAATGGAGAGCCTAGCCTAGTGCCAAATTGTTGAAAATTGGCTACCATATTCAAAGTTATGAACAAAAAGAAAAGAAAAGAAATCACAAAAGGTAAATAGACACAGTCCCTGGCAATGGCGCTAAAATTTGTTGCATACTGTCGCATGAAGAATTAGAGAAACTGATAGAGTTAAACAAATATAAACGCATCGGCTATATCAAATTTAGTTAATTATTCATCATAGGGTTAATGATTTATAATCTAAAATCCTTAAACCTATTTGCTTCATGAATATAGTAATGAAAATTTTATTCAAAACCTAATTCAGCAGTTGATTAAGACATACAATATACTAGTAGGACTACCTAGCAATCATATGAATAACCATTAAGAAAAGAAAACCAGATGAATAATCAATACCCGGTTAAGATTGAACTAATGAAATCAATTTCAAATCTCACAATGCATATCGATCCCTTGAGGTTTCAATCTTCCTCTACCAAATAAAAGTAATTTAGCTACGCAGGGCCATAAGAAAATCTAAAGAAGAATTAAAGAAGATAATTAAGAACTTGAATGATTCCCCCCTGTGATGATTCATCTCTTCTCCTTTTATAGATTGGATGCTCTTCAATGAAGTAGGGTTGTTTCTAGGTCAAATCTCGGTCCATCGGGCTTTATTTGGAGTTAAAAAACCCTCAAAATAGTGAACTTAGCATTTTGGTGTGGCGGCGAGTGCCGCGGCGCACTATACGAGTGTCGTGACACTTGATCCAACGCCAGTGTGCTCTAGTTCTGACGCTCGGGCGCCGCGGTGCCTCGTGCTTTTGGGCACCCAACGCGCTGGTGTGCTAGGGAGCACCGCGATCCTCTAGAAAATTCTAGAATTTGCAGAAGTGCTAAACATAAAAGTTGTAGCTCTATGTCTCTTCTTTCTATATATGCTAGAATCACCTTAATCTGATCTAAATTGAAGGAGATATGCCAAAATTAGTGACCCAAAATTAGGATTCATCCTGCTGCACTATTATTCTGATTTTCTAGCTCTGTCACACTATGAAATCTCCCGAATTTGACAAAGTGTTCAACATAAACGTTGTAGATAATTGTTCTATCTTTTCACAGCCATTTGAATAACTTTGATTGGAATTCATATAGGAGAGATATGTTCTAAACAGTCCTAAAAGGTCTGGAATCATTGCAATTCAACATTTTTCTATGAATTTCTTATCTTTTTCTTCTCTTTTCTTTTTCCTTTGTTTCTACAATAGAAAACACAAAACTAAGTTAATTCCTAATTGTATTTTACTTAAATCAAACAAAAAGTAAATTTAAAGGTATTAATATCATGCTTAATTAAGATCACATCAAAGACCCTTAGTTAAATCCTACATCAGCAAAGGTGGGGTGAGTCTTGGATTGTACAAAAGAAATAATTAAAATATAAAGCTAATAAGATATAAATAAATGAACAAGCCTTAATAATATAAATAAATCAATACAATTTTTTAAATTTTACATTAATTACAATCTTGAATATAAAGTTTGAGTAATATATATATATATATATATGTGTGTGTGTGTGTGTGTGTCTACATAAAAATAATAGAATATCTTTATTTGGCATGAAAGCATAATAGTATAATGGAATAATCTTAAGAAAAATGATAAAGTGGATCTAGCCCATTTGCTATAGTATGTGCAGAGGTTTGCATAGAGAAATGTTCAAAGTATTACTTAAAAGAGGAACATTGAAAGAAGGTTGACTGAGAAAAACTAAAGGGTTATTAGAGACCTATATGAACATGATGATAGAACTAGACAAGAAAAAATATGTACTTGGGTTAGATCAAGGTAAAAAAATAAATCAATAATCTTCAATAATGTTGAATAAATTTTAGAAGTTTATTTATCAAAAGTATAAAGGTAATGAGATTTGGAAAAAAGAAAAAAGTTAAGCTCTAGTATATAAGCTCTTCTGAAATCTTGGACAAAGTATGCATAGTATATATCGCCTAACTTTGCCATCAGAATTAAGTGATGTTAGTACAGTCTTTCTTGCATCAATGCTAAGGAAACACCTATCAAATTCTTCTCATGTTATCATATCCCAATAAATTCAAATGAACAAGAATTTAGCTTAATTATAAAGAAAACCTGATGATTATTGTTGATTGACAAGTGAAGAACTTATGGCTGAAAGAAATCTTTATGATTAAGGTTATATGGCAAAATCACTTAAGTGAAGAGTATTTTTTTTGAAAGTAAAGATAATATAAAAAAGAGATATCCCCAATAGTTTAAGTAGTAAAGTTAATAACTGTAATTTATGCCTTGACTTCATTCCCTACTTGTGATAGGATGGTTTGAAATTCGGGGACCGAATTTCTTAAGGGGAAAAAAATGTAATATCCCGTAATTTTCAAATAATAATGTTTTACTATAAAAATATATATATTTATTTTCAAAATACTATGTTTTGCTAAAAGCAAATATACTTTTAATTAAAATTATTTTTTTTGTTTTGTTTAAAATAATTATATTTGCCTATAATAAATTTTTGTTTTATTTTTAGAAATATTCTTTCTTTTAATATGCATGGAGATATTTTATATTGTATAATTTATTTTATTAAAAGTTTTATAAAGAAAAGTCATGATTTTAGAGTTCAACTAAAGTTTTGCAAAAATATAATTTTTTAAAAATTTTTGGGATACTTTAGGATGAAAAATAATATTATTATGTATATAAAAAAATAATAAATTAAAATATTCAATAATTAAATAATATTGTTTTTAAAAAAGGGGGATGAAGCGTGAAAAGAAATCTGTGAAATACCGTAACCGATGAATAGTATTTTTCTCTGCTCCATATTTTCTCTCTAGATCTAGAGTGTCTACAGGCCTATGATCTTAAAACTAAGGGTACTATTGGATTCAAGACGAAGAGTACTACGATATTGGCCGAATGATTTTTTAAATTAACCGCAGAATAGTCGTAGATTGGAGTAAAAAAATCTTAAAAAAAGGTAAATTTTGAAACTTTTATTTAGATACATCAAATTGAAAATCTAATATCGTAGATGGATTTAGGAGATAGATAAACCTTAGGATATGAAATTTTTCAGCAATCTGACAACTTTTTCTGTGTCGGCTGGTATGAATAATAATTTTCAGTTGTGAATAGTAAATCTGACCGTGAATAGTACCCCATTAATCGACTAGTGTTGACCAAGCTACCGAAGGTCAAATTTTGTAATTCTGAAGTCATTTTCTATGTTTTTGGAACCTTCAGACTCGTTTTTGAAATCTATTTGATCAAATTTGAATTGAAAAAATGCATTTTGGGACTTTCCAACTTAGAACCTTACCATGTAAGTAGATAATTTTTTCTATGACTTATCCTATGCTCTTTTTGAACTTTAAATGGATAATTGATTATGTTTACAAGTTATTTATACTTTTATATGTCTCTAAAATGGATTAAATTATCTGAATTGTTACAATTTGGTATATAGTTCAAGAAGAGTATGATTTTGAAAATAGATTTTTGAACTCATTGAATATATGATTTTAAATTGTATTTCTCATTATATGGTAAAGGAAATATATTGTGCATGTGGCATTGATATGTAAAGCTATAAGATTGCCTTGGAAATGGACATGTATATGTGATTACCATAATTGGGAAGTTTCTGACAGAGAATTTGTACTAAGATTGAAAATTTTGAATTTATACGAAAACCTCTATTTTGAACAATATGAAATATGTGCAAATATGATTTTTGTGGAGGAATCCTTTTGGAAACACTGTTTGCTAATAGCAAGCAATGTTAGCCCTTGTAAATCTTGAAACCTCAACTAGCAGGGGTGATGCTAGCATCGTGTGATGACCAACACATGGGATATGATATGTGAAGGAGAATAGAATGCCTCCTATTTAAGCGAGATGCCAACTATATGATATGTGATTTTTTCTCCCTTACTATGTGCTTGGGAAATTGCCCATATTAGAGTCCCTTCGCGTGTCCTCTTGAATGGTGGTAGGACAAACTTTGGCTAAGATGCCGAGTTTAGGAAAATCTTACATGGCTAAAGTACAGAAGAGATTAAACTCTGATATGAGATCCTCCTAATATTTTCATGAGAAATATTTTCATGCATAACAATATTTGAATAATGATCATACTGTATTTATCACGCCCTAATTTGATGGAACACATTAAACATGAATAATAGATAACTTTATCCTTATTTTATTGCATATATGCTTCAAATATATCGCATAATAGGAGTAAAACATACGTTCACAAGTTCTTAGGATAGCCAAATATACATGCCAAGTCTACACTTATCAATATTACAGCAGAAGCAGGGATCTTGCCTGTGGCGTTCAAAGCATATTCTATATTACAATTACATAATGTTTTAAGCATTGTGAGCCTTGGAAGCAACATAGGCTTACCCAGAGAATATGACACCTAGCTGATCACGTAGTTACAAGAATAAAGTATGAAACTTTATTTGAAAAAAATATAGATATCATATAGTGAGTTTGACAACTCAGTGTGCAGATAATATCTCCTATGACCTCTTAGGTCAACATACAGATATACTAATATTTCAAAATCTGTCACATAGAAAATATAATTGGGAAATACATTCATATGAGATCCGTATTTCAAATATACTCAAATTAAGGATATTCATATATCAAAAACCATATACTATAATGTATAATCGTTTAACAAATGTTGTTATGCATCAAAATATTTCACATGAAAACATTAAGAGGATCCCATATCAAAACCACCATATCATAGTTCAAACCCTTCCATACTTTGGTGGTGTAGGATTTGCCTATACTTAGCATTCCAACTAAGGTTTGCCCTACCACCATTCAAGAGGACATGCGAAGGGACTCTAATATGGGCAATTTCCTAAGCACATAGCAAGGGAGGAAAAATCACATATCATATAGTCGGCATCTTGCCCAAATAGGAGGAATCCTGCTCTCCTTCAAATATCATATTCCATGTGTTGGCCGTCATACGAGGCTAGCACCACCTTGCTAGTTGAGGTATCAAGTTCCACAAGGGCTAACTTTGCCTGCTATTAGCAAATAGTGTTTCCAAAAGGATTTTCCCTCAAAAATCATATTTGCACATATGTCATATCGTTCAAAACAGAGGTTTCAATATAATTCAGAAATTTCAATTTTAGTACAATTCCTCTGTTAGAAACTTCTCAATCAAGGTAATCACATATACATGCCTTTTTTAAAGGCAATCATATAACTTTCCATATCAATGCCAGGTGCACAATATATTTCTTTTTCCATATGATGAGAAATACATTTAAAATCACATATTCAATGATTTCAACAATTTATTTTCAAAACCATATTCTTCTTGAACTATATACCAGATTGTAAATAATTTAGATAATTAAATTCATTTTAGAGACATATAAAAGTGTAAATAACTTGTAAATATAATCAATTATACATTTAAAGTTCAGAAGAGCATAGGGTAAGTCATAGAAAGCATTATCTACTCACAAAACCAAGATTCTAAGTCAGATATCCTCAACTGTGGAGGTACTATTTATGGTCGGAGTCATTATTCATGCCCGCCAGATTCACTGCTCACGACGTACAATTTTTTTTCAAATGGATGAATATTTTTCTATCCTAAGGTTTTCCCCCTTATAAATCCATTTGTGGAGTTAAATTTTCTATTTAAGAACTCTAAGTATAAATTTTAGAACTTACCTTCCTAGGGTTTTTCTCCACTTTTCTGCAAATCTCCGGTCAAAACTCTAGAAATCAATCGAACAGATTAATAATTCTCATCGTTCTGAATCTTTTGATAGTGGTAGTGTCGAAGTCTGAGGTCCAGAAGTGCTAAAATTCTAGACATAATTTTTAGGGTTTTGGGAAAGAAAAATAAGGGAGAGAGAGAAATCTGAATTTTCCCCAACGTGTTGTGTGGCAGAAGCTTTAACAATATCAGAGGGACCATTATGCAAATTTTCAACTTTTGGGTGAGGTTCTTGCAAATTTTTCCTATTTACATCTTGACCACTAAACTTTTATGAAATTGTATTTTTACCCCAAACGTAAATCCTTATATTATCTTTATAATTCCTCAACCCATGTGATAAATGAACAAATTTTTCAATGGTACTTATCTCCATTTTCATAATCCTCACTTTTATTCAAAATTTGTTATCTCTATTTCCATAATTCTCACTTTTATTCAGAATTTTTCTTTAATTCAAGGTTTTCATTTATTTAGGCTATTACATTCTTCCCCCCTTAAAGAAATTTGGTCCTTGAATTTCATCTCCATATTTACAATAAAAACTAACCTCGTGATTCAAAAAGATGTGGATATCTGGGGCGCATGTCATCCTCTCTTTCCCAAGTAGCTTCTTCATAAGAGTGATTTTGCCATATCACTTTCACTATAGGTATTTCTTTCGAATGTAATTTCTTTACTCGCAAGTCCACTATCGCTATTAGTTATTCCTCATAAGTTAACTCTTCCTGTAACTGAATTTGTAGACACTGTATAACATGTGTAAGATTTGGTAAGTACTTTCGTAGCATAGACACATGAAAGACTGGGTGGACATTACCCAATTCAGGTGGTAAATCCAAAAGATAAGCTACTGGATCGATCCTATCAAGAATTTTCAATGGTCTTATGTACCTTGGACTTAACTTTCATTTCTTCCCAAAGCTTACTACTCCTTTCATAGGAGATATTTTCAAGAAGACATGTTCTCCTACGAAAAATTCCCATGGTCGACGTCTATTATCAACATTAGCTTTCTGTCTACTCTGAGCTGCTAATAACCTTTCCTTAATTACTTTTACCTTGTCAAGTGCATCTTATACCAAATCAGGCCCTAAAATCTTAGCTTCACCCATCTCAAACCATCCTATCAGAGAACGACAACGTCTACCATATAATGCCTTAAAATGGGCCATTTGCATACTGGATTGGTAGCTATTGTTATAAGAAAATTCAGCTAAGGGCAAGAATCTTTCCCAGTTACCTTGAAAATCTAGCACACATGCCCGAAGAATATCTTCCAATATTTTGGATGGTTTGCTTAGACTGTCCATCTGTTTGAGTATAAAAAATAGTACTAAGATTTAACTTTGTGCCCAAAGCTTCTTGGAAAGCTCTCCAAAAATGAGCTGTGAACTGTGATCCTCGATCATAAATAATTGATATTAGCACTCCATGAAATCTCACTATCTCATTCAAATACAGCTTTGCATACTAAGCTACGTTGTATGTGATTTTCACTGGTAGAAAATGTGCTGATTTAGTCAACCTATCAATGATCACTCATATTGAATCAAACCCTTTTGATGTCCGCGGTAGTCCTGTAACAAAATCTATAGTTATTTTCTCCCATTTCCATTCAGGTAACTCTATCTGCTAATGTAATCCAGCAGGCCTTTGATGTTTTACTTTTACCTGCTGACAGGTTAAACATCGAGATACATAATCAACTATATTTTTCTTCATACCATCCTACCAATAATTTTTTTATATCTTTATACATTTTAGTAACCATCAGATGAATGGTATATATGGATCTATGAGCATCGTCTAAAATCTCTTTCTTGAATTCTTCTTTGTCAGGTACACACAACCGCTTGCCTAATCTCAGAATTTCCTCAGAGTCTACAGTAAATTCAACTTCACCACCATTCTTCACCTTTTCAATTTTTTCGTATATATAGACATCCTCTTTCTGTTCCTTTTTCACCTGCTCAACCAAAGACGATTGAAACTGCATATGGGCCATTAGTATCTCAGGCTCCTTTACTTTTAATACTATCTGATGACTTTTCAACTTATGCATGTCTTTAACCAACGGTCTCCTTACCACTGTGATATGAGCCAAACTACTTATAGACTTCCTATTTAAGGTATCAGCCACTACATTGGCCTTACCTAAATGATATAGTATTGTGCAGTCATAATTTTTATGTAATTCCATCTATCGTCTTTGTCTCAAGTTAAGATCTTTTTGTTGAAAAATATATTTGAGACTTTTTTTATCTGTATAGATTTCACATGTCTCACCATACAAATAATACCTCCAAATTTTAAGAGTAAAAACCATTGCTGCTATCTCGAAATCATGAGTCGGATAATTTTGCTCATGTGGTTTAAGCTGTCTAGATGTATATGCAATGACTCGACCATGTTGCATCAACATACACCCTAATCCAATTTTCGATGCATCATAATATACCGTGTATCCTCCGGTACCTAAAGGAATAAACAATATTGGCGCCGTAGTCAAACACTCCTTGAGTTTCTAGAAACTCCTTTCACATTCATTTAATCAGTCAAACTTTATTCTCTTCCTTGTCAACCTTGTCAAAGGAGCAGCTATTTTTGAAAAATCTTTAACGAATCTGTAGTAATAGCCTGTTAAACCAAGAAAACTACGAATATCTATAATTATCGTAGGGCGTGGCCATTGCTGCACTACTTTTATCTTTTTTGGATCAACTTGAATACCAACCTTGGTAACCATATACCGTAGGAAAGTAACACTACTAAGGAAAAATTCACATTTTGAAAACTTGGCATACAACTGGTGTTCTCTTAGGGCTTGCAAAGCTATCCTTAAATGTTGCTCATGCTCCTCTGAACTCTTTGAATATACAAGGATATCATCTATCGATACAATAACAAATTGATCCAAGAAAGGTTTAAATACTCTATTAATCAAATCTATGAATGCAGTTGGAGTATTTGTTAAACCAAATAGCATTATTAAGAACTCATAGTGCCCATACCGAGTCTTGAAAGTAATTTTTGAAATATCCTCCTTCTTTATCCACAATTGATAATACCCAGATCTCAAATCAATTTTCAAAAAATATTGGGCACCCTATAATTAATTAAATAAATCATCTATACAAGGTAATGAATACTTATTACATACTGTTACCTTATTCAGCTGTCTGTAATCAATATACAGCCGTAGCAATCCATCTTTCTTTTTCACAAATAGGACTGGAGCACCCAAAGGAGAAGTACTAGGGCATATAAATCCCTTGTCTAACAAGTCTTGTAACTAGTTTTTCAATTCCTTGAGCTCAATTGGTGCCATTCTATATGGGGATATAGATACTGGTTAAGTTCTCGAAAGTAAATCAATACCGAATCTAGGTGTAACCCTGACAACTCATCAGGAAATTCATCAGAAAATTCCCTAACCACTGGAACTTGCTCTACGTTGGTGTACTTCATATCAATATCTTTAACCATTGTTAAATACCCTTGACATCCTTTTTGTAATAGCTTATGAGCTGTTATAGCATATATTAAATTATTAGGTACCTCACTTCAATCTCCTTGTATTAAGAAGGGAGATTCTCCAGGAATATTAAACTTAATCACCTTAAGGTGACAGTCTAAAATGACATGGCATGATGACAACCAATCTATTCTTAGTATCACATTAAAGTCTACCATATCTAAAACTATCAAATCTACAAGAGTCTCCTTATCTTCTATCGAAATCTCACATGATTTATACACATCATCTACCAGTAAGAATTCTTCCATTAGAGTAGCAACCATAAAAGAACAGTGTAAACTAGTAGGATCTCTACCCAATTTCTTAGCAAAATAAGGTGATATATAAGAATGAGTAGAACCAGGATCAAACAGTACATATGCTCTATGGGAACATACTGATAATGTACATGTCATCACTGTATTTAAAGCCTAAGTATCTTGTGTCAAAGCAAAGACTCGAGCTTGTTCTCGATCTCGACTTCCTGATCATCTACCAATACTACCACTACCTGTTTGAACTGAAGCTGCTCTAACTGGTCGTGGTGGTACAAATACAGGAGGTGAAGCTGGTTGTATTGATGCTTGACTCAAATTTCATAATTGTGGACAATTCTTCATCAAATGACCTACTTGTTTACACTTAAAACATGCACCAGTTTTTCTACGACACTATCCAGTATGAGGCCTATTGCAAATAGGACATAGTGGAATTGATCTTTATTCCTATTAACTAGTAAGTCTCATATCTCTTTGAATCATTCTTTGCTTATTAAAATTGACTTATGTCTTACTTGAGCTACTAGATCCAGCGTGAGTTAAACACTATGAATTTTGAAATCTTAGTTCTCTTACATTAGGATTATAATTAGTCTAGATATTACTATCTCGATATCTTTTTCTTCTCTTTAGACCTTTTATGTCTGCTAGCTCTCGTGTTTCCATCATTCTTACATAATCCACAGCCGCTGAATAAGTTAGAAAATGGTTCATTTGAGGATCCACTAATTTAAACAATGGACGTATCAGCCCTGAAATAAATCTATTAATTCTATCTTTTTCATTAGGAACCAAATATGGGGCATATCTAGACAACCGAGTAAATCGGATGTCATATTCAGAAACTGTCATGTTTGGTGTCTGTCTTAATTCTTCAAATTCTCTGACCCTTTTGTCCCTTTCACTCATTGGCAGGAAACGATTCATAATGTTTCCTTAAATTCATCACAATCCATTGGTGGTAAAGTAACTGATCTTTCCTGTACCAGAGTCTCAAACCAAACTTGAGCCATATCTAATAGTTGAAAGGATGCTAGATCAATAGATCTTCTAGTGGAACACCCCAAAGCTCTGAGAATTCATTCTATAACATCAATAAATATTTATGAGTTTTCCTGACTATCTGACCCAGAAAAAGTTGGTAGCTTCAGCTTTAGGAATTGCGGTAATGTCACCTCAATCCCTGTATACTTATCCTCTTGTTCAGTTGGTCTTTCCAGTTCTTGTACTTCAGGAATATTTTCTGGTGGCTGGCCATCCCTTCTACCTTGTTCTTCTATAAATCCAACCAATGTTTCTAAACTCCTATGTATGCCAGCAATCATATTAGATGTCCTATCATGCGGCTCCTGAGGAGTTTCTACTCTCTCTTCAGGGACTATTAGATACATAGACTTGTTCATCATATCTTAAGGTTCTCATACCCCGTGCACGCCATCTATCTTTGCCTCTTCCTATAGGTCGACCTCTACTACGACCTCTTTGTACTAGAATTGTAGATTGTGTAGACTCTTCTGTAGAGAGTGCACGATCTACAGCTTCTCTAGCAACCATTCTAGTTCTTAGCGGCATCATAGACTATACAGAACAAAACACCTTTTAAGATACCATAATATTCAATCAACCTTATACTAAAAATTTTAACAATCTTGAAATAGAAAAGAAATTGAAACCCTATAGAATCCCTCAGTAGCACCTGAAGTATAAATATGTTTGGCTCATATCCATACTAAAAGTCTTACTAAAGAATCCTTTGCTCTAGTAGTCATAAGGAAACCTATTGCTCTGATACAAACTTGTCATGGCCCAATTTAATGGAACACGTTTGACACGAATAACAGATAACTTAACCCTTATTTTATTGCATATATGCTTCAAGTATATCGCATAATAGGAGTAAAACATACGTTCACAAGTTCTTAGTATAACCAAATATACATGCCAAGTCTACACTTATCAATATTACAGCTGAAGTAGGGATCCTGCCTGTGGCGTTCATAGCATACTCTAGATTACAATTATATAATGTTTTAAGCATTGTGAGCCTTGAAATCAACGTAGGCTCACCTAAAGAATATGACACCTAGCTGATCACGTAGCTGTAGGACTAAACTCTGAATATTTATCTATAAAAAATGTAGATATCGTGTAGTGAGTTTGACAACTCAGTGAGTAGATAATACTTTTTATGTCCTCTTAGGTCAACATACGGATGTACTCATATTTCAAAATCTGTCACATAGAAAACAAAATTGGGAAATACATCCATATGGGACCCGCATTTCAAATATACTCAAACAAAGGATATTCATATATCAAAAGCCATATACTATACTGTATAATCGTTTAACAAATGTTGTTATGCATCAAAATATTTCACATAAAAATATTAGGAGGATCCCATATTAGAACTACCATATTAGAGATCAAACCCTTCCGTACTTTGGTGGTATAGGATTTGCCTATACTTAGCATCCCAGCTAAGGTTTTCCCTACTATCATTCAAGAGGACACGCGAAAGGACTATAATATGGGTAATTTCCCAAGCACATAGCAAGGGAGGGCAAATTGCATATCATATAGTCGGTATCTCGCCCAAATAGGAGGCATCCTGCTCTCCTTCACATTACATATCACGTGTGTTGGTCATCACACGAGGTTAGCACCACCTCTGCTAGCTGAGGTATTAGGTGTACTAGGGTTAACATCGCCTGCTATTAGCAAACAGTGTTTTTAAAAAGATTCCTCCTCAAAAATCATATTTGCACATATGTCATATCGTTCAAAATAGAAGTTTCAATTTAATTCAGAAATTTTAGGTTCAGTACAATTCCTCTCTCAAAAACTTCCCAATCAGGGTAATCACCTATACATGCCTTTTTCGAAGGCAATCATATAGCTTTTCATATCAAAGCCATGTGCACAATATTTGTTTTACCATATGATGAGAAAAACATTTAAAATTGCATATTCAATTAGTTCAACAATTTATTTTCAAAACCATATTCTTCTTGAACTATATATCAGATTGTAAATAATTTAGATAATTTAATCAATTTTAGAGACATATAAAAGTATAAATAACTTGTAAAAATAATCAATTATATATTTAAAGTTCAAGAAGAGCATAGGGTAAGTCATAGAAAGAATAATCTACTCACAAAACCAAGATTCCAAGTCTGATATCCTCAACTGTGGAGGAACTATTCACGGTCGGAATCACTATTTATGCCCGCGCAGATTCATTGTTCATGATGCACAAAAAGTTGTCAAATGGCTAAATTTTTTTATATCCTAAGGTTTTTCCACCTTGTGAATCCATCTATGGTGTTAGATTTTCAATTGAAGAACTTTAAATATGAATTTTAAAACTTACCTTGCTATAGTTTCTTCTCCACTTTTCGGCAAATCTTCAGTCAAAACTCTAGAAATTTATCAAATAGATTAATAGTTCTCGTCGTTTGAATCTATTGACAGTGGGGTGGTGAAGTCTGGGGTCCGGAAGTGCTAAATTTCTAGAGAGAAGTTTTGGGGTTTCGAGAGAGAAAAATTAGGGACAGAGAGAAAAATCTGAATTTTTTCCCAGTGTCTTGTGTGGCAGAAGCTTTAAAAATATCATAGGGACTATTATGCAAATTTTCAACTTTTGAGTGAGATCCTTGCAATTTTTTTCTATTTACATCTTGACCCCTAAACTTTTAAGAAATATCATTTTTACCCAAAATGTAAATCCTCATATTATCTTTATAATTCTTCAACCCATGTGATAAATATAAAAAAAAAAAAATCAATGTTACTTATCTCTACTTTCATAATCCTCACTTTTATTCAAAATTTGCTATCTCCATTTCCATAATTCTCACTTTTATTCATATCTTTAATTCAGGGTTTTCATTTATTTAGGCTATTACAGTATTGCATATGATTTTGGATATATAAATGTAATTTGAACTGAGAATATTTAAAATGCAGGTCCCATATGGATGTACTTGCGAACTGTATTTTCTATATGATAAATTTTAAAATATAAGTACATCCATATGTTTATCTAAAAGGTCATATGAGGTATTACTGCTCACTGAGTTGTCAAACTTACTACACGATACTTACATTTTTTTTCAGATAAAAGTACAGAGTTTAGTTTTTTTCCCTTCGGATAAGTGATCAGTTAGGCGACTTATTCTTTAGTGAGCCTATTTTGTTTTCAAGTCTCGTAGATTTTTGGTTACATTGTATTTGTACTATAGAGTATGCTCTGAACGTTACAAGCAAGATCCTTACTTCTGCTGTACTTTAATGTTTATAGACTTGGTATGTATATTGTGTATACATGGGAATACCTATATGTAAATGAGTGTATTATACATGTTATGGAAAATATATGTTCGTAAAATATGTGTTTCACACACCTTAAAATTAAGGGCGTGACATCTTTGCTCCCATTATTCAAATTATTAATCAACTTTCAAGTTTAATCCCGAATGCTTCACAACCTATAATTCAACATTTAAGAAGGTCAACATCTATATGTATCAAAATTACCATCTTAGGAGCTTATTGCACACAATCCCAAACCACGAGTCCTTAATCTATTTAAGATGAATTTCTAAAACATATACTAGTTCATATTTTCATGGTAATTCATATTTATCAATTTAGCTTCAACAACTTCATGGTTTAGAAATTAATTCCACCATATCCAATTTACACATAAACTTTTCAACTTCAAGCTTTATATGGACAACATTTTTAAATGAATATTCTAAAAATACTTTGATTATTTGAACCTCCAAATCATACTCTACAACCTATAATATCCCAAATCAAATTTCTTCGACACAGTTATTGTTCACATATTGTTCACTAAAGCATAACTGCATGATTTAAGTATCCAAATGGTGTTATTTGTTTGTAAAAATTGGCATGAAAGTAATACAATATGTCCTTAACATAACTCTACGCCTATAAATTTCATAAACTAGCAAAAAGACCGAAGATTTTGAGCTTTTACCTTGCTGCTATAGTTTTTTCATGCTGCTATTTTTCTTCTTTTTTTGGCAGCACTTTGGGTCACGTTTTAGGCTGATTTGATAGGGGTTTTTTTGCTTCTTATTGGGTGATTGAGTGGGCAAATTTTCAAGGGAAGAGGAGCTAACATATGGGAGAAGGAAGAAGCCCTTCAGGTGAGGGAGAAGGAGATGCGTTTTTTCTTTCTTGATGCTGTTGTGCCTGCGGGAAAGAGGAAAAAAAATAAGCAAGGGGCAATCTGGTCATTTCAAGGATAAGAGGGGCTAGTTTGGTAATTTTATTAATAATAAAAGGAAAAATAAAAAATAAAAAAATTATTAGAAATGGAATATTACAAATTACACTATGGGGTTAAGTTATTATTTATCCATGATTAATTATAATTATTGATGTCATTAAGTTTATGTGACTAAACTTAATGTCACTTAGCATTTTTGTAATTAATAATGTTGTGACTATTGCTTAACTATTGAAATGTCAACTTAAATATGATATTAAAATTATTAACTGAACTTTATGTCAATAATCCATTCTTTATATTTAGGAAGATCAAATAGATGCATATAAAATTAAGTATGCATAAAATTCTAAATAAACTTGAAAGATTAACTAAATTATAAAATCAAAAATAAATTTGCAAACAAAATCCTACAAAACATCAACTATAGGCTATAAATATAATTATAGCATGTACACTTCAAAATATGTTGATGGCTGAGATGGCGAAAGGTGCCTCTTACTTCCATAGGGGAAGATGTTTAAATCCAAAGTGATGTGACTCTTGCCCATTTTTTTATATCCCACATATTTGTTCACAACAATAGTATTTTTCTCACAAATGGTGCAATTCTATAATACATAGAAAAATCAATTACACTAACAATGAGAAAAATCATGTAGAGCACTCTAAGAAAAATGAATATTATCATGTATAATGTATACAATCAAATCTCAAATTGAAATTTCTATGGAATAAAAAATTAGACTAGAAGCATGGCTTTAATACTAAATGTAAGTCATAAATTTACATAAATGCAATAAATTAAAAGCAGAAGTCTAAAGAACATACCTTCAGCTATAATAATCAAATTCTTCAAAAATTCGATCCCTAGATATAAATTAAAGTAGAAAAAATTTGTCTAGTCTATCCAAAATCTTTATCAGTATACTTGATGGAGAATCACATGATCTCTTATAGATTAAAGGCCAGTATATCCAAAAAAAAAATATTTTCTAAATATTTTCACTGTATCCTTCTTCCCCTCAAAGAAATGGCATTTATAATTGATGAATAGTTGTCATAACACCATGTACCTTCCATATAGGAACACATTTTTACATAAAAATAACTTTCATACAGAGACACATTTTCATATATAGGAACACATTTTCACATAAGGTCACCTTTCATATAGGGTCTTTTTTTTTCATAGATTCACATTTTTACATAAAGAGATAACTATCATATAGAAATGAACTACATATATTTTTAATATAATTAACATATATATCTCTATCCTCTTACATTTTTTGTCTTTTTACCTTTGCTTACACTAATATTAACTTTGGCATCAGAATATAATCTGAAGTGACACTCAAGTTGAACTCGTGTTTAACAAAGACATTAACTAGAAGTGGAATGATCAAAATTAAAGAATTAATTAAAAAAAATTTCAAAACCTAAATTATATACATTAAAAAAAACTTACTTAAATAATAACAAGATACCGGTCTAATAAAATATTTAATGCTAACCTTTCCCACATGTCAACCTGTGTTTCGATAAAAAGTTTTCTTCTTATGATATGCATTATTTTGTTGTACAAATTCACCCCTTTATATTTTGCATTTTCCTTACGAGTGGTAAGAATTGTGTGCATGTGTAAGTAGTGTTACATGTTTTAATCTTCAATATACAAAAAAAAAATGAAATAAAAAACGCATGTAAACAACAACTTAGCCTAAAAGTAAGAACTTGGTATAAAAGTTAGACTTAATTAACTAATTGAGTTAATGTTACAAGTCCAACATTGATGAGACAATCTATTGTGAGATGGTACTTAAGGTTAAGAGACTCTCTCAAATAATATGCTATTCTTCTAGGTTAAGCTATTCTCTTGGACTTGAATTCTAATATTGGTGCTTTTATTGAGAATCATAATTAGGCAGACGAGGGCTATTTGTTACTTGATAAGGTTCAAAGTGAAGTCATCCAAAGAGAAAAAGGGCTACCTGGTGCTAAGAAGAGTTTAAAGTAAATACTATCCACATATGTATGGAATGTTACAAGTTCTAAATTGGTGAAACAAGTCATTGTGAGGTGATACTTAATTTTAAGAGGTTTTTTCACTTAATAGGCCAGTCTTTTGAGTTAAGTTGTGATTATATAGTAGGTCATACCATTGGATGACATACTTTTTCTAATAAATCCTTAGTTTTTCATTGTATCTAATGTAAGTACAAATAGAGTTCTTGGTTAGACCACGTAGAAGAAGCCTATAAGTAAGAACATGTCAAACTTCAGTGGGACACATTTTTGTTATGATATTTCTATTTTTTATTCACTAAATTTATATATCTTTTGTAAGTGTACTTAAAATTTTCACGTCTAGAAATTTATCTAAAAAAAATTCTAATTCTAATATTTATCATATAAGATTTATCTCTAATTACTTAATTATTTTGTGCTAACTAGGAATTTTTTTCTTTGATTAAATTAACATCCAATAATATTGTAAAATTTTTTATATCATTTTAATTCTACTTTCACGTTTGTGTTTGAAACACTTAATTTAAAAATTCAGTGGAACTATTAATTTTTTTAAAATTTTGGATTATTCAAATATAATTTAAACTAGCATGAAATTTTCTATTTTTTTTCAAAAAATAATCCTACTTTTTTAAATCCCACCCAATTTAAGAAAAAAAAATTGAAAAATTCATTCAATATTAAAACCCAGTCATTCTGAGTTGAAACCATTACAATATATGGGGAAAAAAAGAACAGAATTGTTTTTTACTTTATTGAGACTGACAACCGTTTTAGAAAGAAAAAAAAATTCTCGACACCAAAATCCCTCTTGTTTTCGTGTGAGAAAAGCTTATCCGAATGCACATGCTTCTACAGCTTCTACAGTTCCATAACTCTAATTGAGTTACGGAGTTTGTGAATTTTTCACAAGCTTGACATAATATTATATGGTTTAGAAGCTCAAGTTAAAATTATATTAATTTATGTGAGATCTTGAAAGGTTCTCAGGTGTAGAATGTGCAATTAATATTAAGGTTCTAAATTGTGAAATTTTTTATCTCTCTATCATGCAAATTAAAGTCCACTCCGCACTATAAAAAAATAAATTTTCAGGAGAAACTGAAAAAAAATCTTAAAATCGTTATCGAAAACTTTCAACAACAATTTTCAGCCACCTTCATGTTATTGATAATAACCCTGTCATTTAATGTTTTCAGTGACCATCAGCTAGTGACCCCCGAAAAGCAGGTTTTGCAAGCTTCCTAATAACTACTTAATTATCCACCCAAATAAAACAAATAGAGCAAAAGTTGTAGCCATTCCAAGATTCACCTAAATTTGGTCCAGTTCTAAAGTTAATTAATCCGACCTTTTTAGTGGAAATCTTTAGACTTCGAGTTTGTAACTAATTAGGTTCAAAGATTTTGCGAACGTGAGTCCCTCAACCATGTTGACCAAATTATTGAATGATAATATATGAGACATTAAGTTTGACATAGGAAAAATAATTATAGGCTAAAAAAGAATGTTTCAAGGCTTATATGAAAAATATTCTATTTTTCAAGTCAAAAATATAAATATAAGCTTAAGAGGAATTTAAAGTATATTAAAAGACACAATTATTAAATGGTAACACATATAAAACCTTTCGTTTTTTTTTTTTTGACATTATAAAACCTTTCGTTATTTTAACATAATGGGCATAGTCTCCAATTTTTTTTTTTGGACTTGACCGAAGCCATACATAAACAACTGGCCCAAAGGGTCCAATCCAAATGAGACCGCAGACACGAGAAAACAACCCAGATCATATTTTTTTGATTAGCTTTCTTCCCGTCCATCAAACGACGCAACACACCTTGATAAAAGAAATTCAGAAATCGGATACTTCGACTGCAACATTTCTTCCTCCTTTCATCATCTTTCTTCCGTAGTATCTTCTTCCAATTGCAATCTCAGGGCATGTTCTCCATTTTAAACTCATCTCTACAGCGGTAAAAATGATTTAGGACCTTTAAGGTCGGCCTTTTCAAACTTAAAAACCAGATAGGAGTGATGAAAATTGATGTCATATTTTTAAACATTGTTGGGCCTAACCATTTTAGCCCTAGGGTTAAGGTTAGGCCGAGAATGGCCTCTAGGGTGAAACAAGTGTTTAGGTAAAAAGAAAAATTACAATTGAAATAGTACTTGAGTCTCGCTGCAAAGAAGCATTGTAGAAGTAGTGAGACAGTAGCAGAGAAAGAAGAGCTTATAGAGAGGGGAGGGGATTGTCATGGCTGCCCCCTCCTCCATCTCCTGTTAGTTTTCTTTATTTTTTGTACTTTATTTGTATTTTCTTCTTTTAGAGAAATTTTTTTTGCTTTGTAGGAAAATGTTTTGTTTCCATTTCGGAAGAATAGCTATAGAGCTTCACGTTCTTACATCTCATACATCTATATTCACATCTCTGAGTTCAACTCTGTCTCTGTACTTAGATTTAAAGAAACGAAAATCAAATCTACAACTCAGTGCTCATCTGAGTAGAATAAAACTAAAGAGAATTAATTTTAGAAAATGTTAAGAATTTGTTGCTTCTCCTAAGACGTGTCTCTATTTTCTTCAATTTTTAATTGTATAAATTGCGTTTTTGTAATATTTAAGCTATAATTTGGTAGAATAATATTTTAAATGTGTGTTGTCTTTAATGTTTCTTGTCGTAGTACTTATTTTTGTTAGTTGATGACTTAGAGAGTTAAATTTGAGTAGTCTTCTAGTGAATCATTTCGGTTCTCTGTATTATGTCCTCAGTGGCTTGTATTAATATATTTTGGCCATTTGGCATTTGTCCAAAGAGAAAGAAATTTGGAGGAAGAAGGAGCTATGTATTTTTCTCTTCCATATATTGCTTTTTTGATTTTGCAAAAGTTTACCAAAGGAAAAAATATTTTTTTTCTCTTGATTGAAAGTAAATTAATAAAAGCATGAAGACTAAGTAGCCAAATGCAATGAGTTTGAAAGTTTATAAATGAATTCATCATCAGTAGTTATCTCCATAATTCATAGTTACGAAATAAATAGCTATTTTTTTTGGTGCAACTGAGGGCTACGCCCAAAAGACTAAACAGGGTAAAATGGGGAAAAGCAACCCCAGCAAAATCATCGAACAAGACTTGACCACATATAAGAGGAGGGGCATAAAATTGGAGCTAGCCAAGGAGTTGATGACCATAGTTTATCGAAACATCTGCAACCTTGGTGTAAGCCAAGAAACGTTCTCAGCTACCAATTTATGCATAAAATGTCTCTTATCTTAGAAATCAACTAAGCACAAGGATGAAGTTGTTCACAACAATTAGTGATCAAATTAATTGCCGTCTGAGAATTTGACTCCAAAATACGTCTCCTGGGCGCCTTCTCCCAAGCAACTGTTAGACCAATAAATATATTGTTTGACTAAACAAAAATAATTTACAAGTTATTAGGGAAACTATTGAGGTTAAACCTTAATTAGAGTTAGGGTTCCCTTATAAGGCCAACTCGCAATCCTCAAAGCTGAGTTGAGAAAAATGGCATCTTGTTTTTAAAAAATATCTTTTGATATGTTTTAACCTTATTTAATCCTAGGGTCAACTAGATTGGAATATTCACAATTTAAAGCTTTACATTACATATCTATCAAGTTAAACTCCATGTAATAGCCCTTAAAAAAAGAGAGAGAAAACCCTAAATAAACGAAAAACTGTAAATTAAAGAAAATTTGGAATGTAAGTGAAGGTTATAAAAATGGAGATAAGAATTATTGAAAATGTGTTTATTTATTATATTGTTTGAGGAATTATGAAGGTGAATATGAGGATTTAAGTTTTGGGGCCAAAATATAATTTTCTAAAAATTTAGGGATCAAAATGCAAATAACAAAAAAATGTAAGGACATTCTACAATAATTGAAATTTTGCTAATAGGTTCTTCAAATGATTTTTAGGGAAATCTAAAGCAGAATGCATGAAATTTATGCACTCCCTCTCTCTCTCCTTATTTTATCTCTCTAAAAATCCTTAAACTTCTCTCTAGATTTTTAACACTTCAAGACTTCGGATTTTGACACTACCACCGCCTATGGATTCAGAACGACAAGAATAACAAATCTGTTCGATTGATTTCTAAAAATTAGGCCGAAAATCTACCAAAAAATGGAGGAGAAAATCTAAGAAGGTAAATTCTAAAACTCTTACTTATAATCCTCAAATTAAAAATCTGACACTAAAGATGGATTCAAGAGGTGGAAAAATCTTAGGATATGAAATTTTGCTGCTATCTGACAACTTTTTGTGCGTCATGAACAGTAAATTCGCCTGGTATACATAGTGATTCCGATGGTAAATAGTAATTCCGATCGTGAATAGTCCCCATCAGTTGACTAGTGTTGACCAAACTCTCGAAGGCCTAATTTCGCAATTTTAGAGTCATTTTCTATGTTTTTAGACCCTCCGAACTTGTTTCTGAGGTCTATTTGATCAAATTTGAATTAGAAAAGTATATTTTGGGGCTATCCAACCTGGAGTCTTACCTTGTGAGTAGATAATTCATTCTATGACTTACCATATGCTCTTCTTCAACTCTAAATTTATAATTGATTATATTTACAAGCTATTTATACTTTTATATGCTTATGAAATGGATTAAATTACTTAATTTGTTTATAATCTGGCATATTGTTCAAGAAGAGTTTAGTTTTGAAAATAAATTTTTGAACTAATTGAATATGTGATTTTAAATGTATTTCTCATTATATGGTAAATGAAATATATTGTGCACGTGGTATTGATATGTAAAGCTATAAGATTGCCTTGGAAAGGGCATGTATATGTGATTGCCCTTATTGGTAAGTTTTTGACAGAAGAATTATACTAAGACTGAAAAATTTTGTATTATACTAAAACCTCTGTTTTGAATAATATAGCATATGTGCAAATATGATTTTTGTAGAGAAATCCTATTGAAAAACACTGTTTGCTAACAACAGGTAATGTTAGCCCTAGTGCATATTGATATCTCAGCTAGTAGGGGTGATGCTAGTCTCGTGTGATAGCTAACACACGAGATATGATATGTGATTTTCCTCTCTTGCTATGTGCTTAAAAAATTGCCGATATTAGAGTCCCTTCGCATGTTCTCTTGAATGGCAGTAGGACAAACCTTAACTGAGATGATAGGCAAATCCTACACCACTAAAGTACGGAAGGACTTGAACTCTAATATGGTGGTTCTAATATGGGATCCTCCTAATGTTGTCATGTGAAATATTTTGATGCATAACTACATTTTTTTAATGATCATACAGTACAATATATGGTATTGGATATCTAAATATCCTTTATTTTGAGAATATTTAAAATACGGGTCCCACATGGATGTACTTCCGAACTGTATTTTCTATTTGATAAATTTTAAAAATATGAGTACATCCATATGTTAACCTAAGAGGTCATAGGAGGTATTATCTGCTCGCTGAGTTATCAAACTCACTACACGAGACTTATATTTTTTTTTTCAGATAAGGATATAGAGTTTGGTCTTGCAGCTACATGATCAACTAGGTGTCATACTCTTTGAGTGAGCCTATATTGCTTCCAAGGCTTACAATATTTAAATTATTTTATATTTATATTCTAGAGTATACTCTAAACACCATAGGCAAAATCCCAGCTTCTGCTGTAGTATGTGTATAAAGACTTGGCCTGTATATTTGGTTATATTGAAGAACTTGTAAACTTATATTATTAATCCTGATATGTGATAAACTTGAAGAAAGTATGCAATAGAATAAGGTTAAAGTTATCTGCTACTCGTGACAATCACGTTCCCCTTAAATTTGGGGTGTGACAAGTTGGTATCAGAGCATTAAGTTTATTTGTGGCTATCGGAGCAAAGGATTCTTTAATAGGACTTTTAGTATGGATATAAGTCGAATATATTTATACTTTAGGTGCTGCAGAGAGATTCTATAGGGTTTCAATTTTCTTTCCATTATAAGTTTGTTAAAATTCCTAATATAAGATCAACTGAATATTATCATATTTTAAAAAGGTATTTTGTTTTCTATAGCCTATGATGCTGCCAAGAACTAGAGTGGATGTTGGAGAAGCTATAGATCGTGCACCATCTACAAAAGAGTCTGCATAATCTATAATTCCAGTATAAAGAGGCCATAATATAGGCTGACTTAGAGGAATAGGAAGAGGCAAAGGGCATGCACGGGGTACGAGAACCCCAAGACATGATGAATAGGTCCATGTATTTGGTAGAGTTCTTGAGGAGAGAGTAGAACCCCCTCAGGAGCCACATGATAGAACATCTAATATGATTGCTGGCATACATAGCAGTTTAGAAACATCGGCCGAATTTATAATAGAACATAGCATGAGAAATGTCCAGCCACCAGAAAATGCTCTTGAAGCGCAAGAACTTGAAATGCGAGCTGAACAAGAAAATAAGTTTACAAGGATTGAGGTGACATTACCGCAATTCCTAAAGCTGAATCCCTGAATTCTTCTGAGTCAGATATTCATTGATGCTGTGAAACGAGTTCTCAGAGCTTTTGGGGGTTCAACTAGAAGATCTGTTGAACTAGTGTCCTTTCAACTATTAGATATGGCCCAAGTTTGGTTTGAGACTCTTGTACAAGGAAGAGCAATTACCTTACCGCCAATTGAGTGGGATGAATTTAAGAAAACATTTATGAATTGTTTCCTAACAATGAGTGAAAGGGACAAGAAGGCCAGGAAATTTAAAGAATTAAGACAGACATCGAACATAACAGTTTCTGAATATGACATTCATTTTACTCAATTGTCTAGAAATGCACCATATCTGATTCCTAATGAAAAATATAGAATTAAGAGATTTGTTTCAGGGTTGACACGTCCATTATTTAAATCGGTGGGTCCCCAGATGAACCATTTCCCAACTTATTTAGCGACTATGGATTGTGCAAGAATGATGGAAACACGAGAGCTAGCAGACATAGAAGGTATAAAGAGAAGAAAAAGAGATTGAGATAGTAAAATTCATACTAGTTATAATTCTAATGTAAGAGGACCAAGATTTTAAAATTCACAGCGTTTAACTCAAGCAGGATATGGTAGTTCCAGCTAGACATCAGTTAATATGAATAAGGAAAGAATGATTCAAAGAGATGTGAGACCCACTAGTCAACAGGTTTCAAGATCGATTCTATTATGTCCCATTTGTAGCAGGCTTTATATTGGGCAGTGTCGCAGAGAAACTGGTGCATGTTTTAAGTGTGGACAAGTAGGTCATTTGATGAAAAATTATCCACAATTACAAAATTTGAGTCAAGCATCAATACAGCTAGCTTCACCGCCTGCATCTTTACCAGTACGACCAAATAGAGTAGCTTCAGTTCAAGCAAGTAGTAGTGGTACTGGTAGAGGAACAGGAAGTCGAGGTGGAGAACAAGCCCGAGTTTTTTCCTTAACACGACAGGATGGTCAAGCCTCAAATGCAGTTATGACAGGTACATTATCAGTATGTTCCTATAGAGCTTCTGTATTATTCAATCCTGATTCTACTCATTCTTATATATCACCCTGCTTTGCTAAGAAATTGGGTAGAGATCCTACTAGTTTACATTGTTCTTTTATGGTTGTTACTCCATTGGGAGAATTCTTTCTGGTAAATTATGTGTATAAATCGTGTTAGATTTTGATAGAAGATAAGAAGACTCTTATAGATTTGATAGTTCTACATATAGTAGACTTTGATGTGATACTAGGAATGGATTGGTTGTCATCATGTCATGCCATTTTAGACTGTCAGCTTAAGGTGATTAAGTTTAATATTCCCAGATAATCTTCTTTCCTTATACAAGGAGATCGTAGTGATATACCCAATAATTTAAACTCTGCTCTAACAGCTCATAAGCTATTAAAAAAAGTATGCCAGGGGTATTTAACAGTGGTCAAAGATGTTGATATGAAGTACACCAATGTAAAGATTACAGTGGTTAGGAAATTTTCTGATGTGTTTCCTGAGAAGTTACAAGAGTTACCACCAGAACGAGAAACTGAGTTCGGTATTGATTTACTTATGGGAACCTAACCGGTGTCTATATCTCTATATAGAATGGCACTGACCAAACTTAAAGAATTGAAAAATCAGTTACAAGACTTGTTAAACAAGGGATTTATACGCCCTAATACTTCTCCTTGGGGCACTCTAGTTCTATTTGTGAAAAAGAAAGATAAATCGCTATGACTGTGTATTGATTACAAACAGTTGAATAAGGTGACATATGTAATGAGTATCTATTACCTCGTATAGATAATTTATTTGACCAGCTACAGAGTGCTCAATATTTTTTGAAAATTGATTTGAGATCTGAGTATCATCAATTGAGGATAAGGAATGAGGACATTTTGAAAACTGCTTTCAAAACTCGATATGGGCACTATGAGTTCTTAGTAATGTCATTTGGTTTAACAAATGCCCTAGTTGCATTCATGGATTTGATGAATAAAGTCTAAAACTTTCTGGGATCAGTTTGTTATTGTATTCATAGATGATACCTGGTATATTTAAGGAGTTCAGAGGAGTATGAACAACATTTAATGATAGTTTTGCAAACCCTAAGAGAACACCAGTTGTATGCTAAGTTTTCAAAATATGAATTTTGACTTAGTAGTACTACTTTCTTAGGACATGTGGTTACCAAGGATGGTATTATAGTTGATCCTAAAAAGGTAGAAATAGTGCAGCAATGGCCACGGCCTACCACAATTACAGAGATTTGTACCTTTCTTAGTTTAGCAAGTTATTACCTCAGATTCATTAAAGATTTTTCAAGAATAGCTACTCCTTTGACAAGGTTGAAAGGAAAGAAATAAAGTTTGACTAGTCAAAAGAATGTGAAAGAAGTTTCCAGAAACTTAAAGAATGTTTAACTACGTCGCCAGTACTGTTTATTCCTTCAGGTACTGAAGGATACACAATATACTGTGATGCATCGAGAATTAGATTAGGATGTGTGTTAATGCAATATGGTCGAGTCATTGCATATGTATTCAGACAGCTTAAGCCACATGAACAAAATTATCCAACTCATGACTTGGAAATGGCAGCAGTGATTTTTGCTCTAAAAATTTAGAGGCATTATCTGTATGTTGAGACATACGAAATCTATACAGATTATAGAAGTGTCAAATATATTTTTTAACAAAAAGATCTTAGTTTAAGACAAATACAATTGATGGAATTACTTAAACATTATGACTGCACAATACTATATCATCAAGGTAAGGCCAATGCAGTAGCTGATGCATTAAGTAGAAAGTCTATGACTAGTTTGGCTCATATCATAGTGGTAAGGAGGCCTTTAGTTAAAAAAATACAAGAGTTGGAAAGTGATGGGGTAGTATTGGAAGTAAAGAAGACTAGGATACTATTGGCCTATATACAGTTTCAATCGTCTTTGGTTGAGCAGGTGAAAAAGGCACAGGAATATGATGCCTATTTATGTTAGAAAATTGAAGAGATGAAGAATAACAGTGATGTTGAATTTACTATAGATTCTGAAAGAATTTTGAGATTGGGCAAGCGGTTGTGTGTACCTAATAAAGAAGAATTCAAGAAAGAAATGTTAAAGGAAGCCCATAGATCTATATATACCATTCATCCTAGGGTAACTAAAATGTGTAAAGATTTAAAAGAAATTTATTGGTGAGACGGTATGAAGAAAGATATAGTTAATTATGTCTCTTGATGTTTAACTTGCCAGCAGGTAAAAGTATAATATCAAAGGTCTGCAGGATTACATCAGCAGATAGAGATACCAGAATAGAATTAAGAAAGAATAACTATGGATTTTGTTACAAGGCTACCACAGACACCAAAAGGGTTTGATTCCATATGGATGATCATTGATAGGTTGATTAAATCATCACATTTTTTACCAGTGAAAACCATATACAGCGTAGCTTAGTATGTAAATTTGTATTTAAATGAGATAGTGAGGCTTCATGTAGTGCCAATATCGATTATTTCTGATCGAGGATCATAGTTCATATCTCATTTTTGGAGATCCTTCCAAGAAGCTTTGGGCACGAAGTTAAATCTCAGTATTGTTTTCCATCCTCAAATAGATGGATAGTCTGAGTGAACCATCCAAATATTAGAAGATATGCTTCAGGCATGTATACAAGATTTTCAAGGTAGCTGAGAAAGATTATTGCCCTTAGCTGAATTTGCTTATAATAATAGCTATCAAGCCAATATATAAATGGCCCCTTTTGAGGCATTATATGGTAGACATTATTTTTCTCCAATCGGATGGTTTAAGATAGGCGAAGCTAAAATTTTAGAGTCTAATTTGGTTTAAGATGCACTTGACAAGGTAAATTTGATTAAGGAAAGGTTATTAGCAGACCAGATTAGACAAAAATCTTATGTTGATAATAGACATCGACAATTGGATTTTGCCATACGTGAACATTTCTTCTTAAAGATGTCTCCTATGAAAGGAGTAGTAAGATTTGGGAAGAAAGGAAAGTTAAATCCCTAGTACATAGGACCATTTGAAATTCTTGGTAGGATCGACCTAATAGTTTATCATTTGGCTTTGCCACCTGAATTGGGTAATTTCCATCCAGTCTTTCATGTGGCTATGCTATGAAAGTACCTACCAGATCCTACACATGTTATATAATGCCCACAGATTTAGTTACGGGAAAACTTAACTTAAGAGGAACAACTAGTAGTGGTAGTGGACAGATAAGTAAAGAAATTACGTTCAAAAGAAATACCCATAGTGAAATTGACGTGGCAAAATCACTCTTCGGAGGAGGCTACTTGGGAACAAGAGGAGGATATGCGTGCCAAGAGAATGTAATAGCCCTTAAAAAAATGAGAGAAAACCCTAAATAAATGAAAAATCATAAATAAAAGAAAATTTGGAATGTAAGTGAAGGTTATAAAAATGGAGATAAGAATCATTGGAAATGTGTTTATTTATTAGATTTTTAGCACTTCTAGACCTCGAATTTGGACACCACCACTACTTACGGATTCAGAACGACAAGAATTACAAATCTATCCTATTGATTTCTGAAAATCGAGCAAAAAATTTGCTGTAAAATGAAGGAGAAATCCTAGGAAGGTAAGTTCTAAAACTCCTACTTAGAGTCCTCAAATTAAAAATTTGACACTCTAGATAGATTCAGGAGATGAAAAAATCTTAGGATATGAAATTTTACTGCCATCTGACAACTTTTTGTGCATCATGAATAGTAAATCCATCTCATATGAATAGTAATTCCAACTGTAAATAGTAATTTCGACCATAAATAGTACCCATCAGTTGATCAAGTTCTCAGAGGCCAAATCTCACAATTTTGGAGTCATTTCTTAGATTTTTGGACCTTCTAGACTTTTTTTGAGGTCTATTTGATCAAATTTAAATTGATAAAAGTGTATTTTTGGGCTGTCCAACTTAGAGCCTTATCCTGTGAGTAGATAATTCTTTCTATGACTTACCCAATGCTCTTCTTGAACTCTAAATGTATAATTAATTCTGTTTACTAGTTATTTAAACTTTTATATGTCTCTGAAATGGATTAAATTATCCAATTTGTTTATAGTATGACATATAGTTCAAGAAAAGTATGGTTTTAAAAATAAATTTTTGAACTCATTGAATATGTGATTTTATATGTATTTCTCATCATATGGTAAAGGAAATATAATGTGCACATGGCATTGAAATGTAATCCTATAAGATTACTTTGGAAAAAGGCATGTATATGTGATTACCCTAATTAGGAAGTTTTTGACAGAGGAATTATACTGAGACTAAAAATTTTGTATTATACTGAAACCTCTATTTTAAACAATATAGCATATGTGCAAATATGATTTTTGTGGAGGAATCATATTCGAAACACAGTTTGCTAATAGCAGGTGACATTACCCTAGTGCTATTTGATACCTCAGCTTGCAAGGGTGGTGCTAGTCTCGTGTGACAGCCAACACACAAGATATTTTATGTGAAGGAAAGTGGGATGCCTCTTATATGGATGAGATGCCAACTATATGACATGTATTTTCCTTTTCTTGCTGTGTGCTTGGAAAATTTCCTATATTAGAGTCCCTTTGCGTGTCATCTTGAATGGTAATAGGGCAAACCTTAGCTGGGATGTTAAGTATAGGTAAATCCTACGCCACCAAAGTACAGAAGGGCTTGAACTCTGATATGTTGATTCTGATATGGGATCCTCCTAATGTTTTTATGTAAAATATTTTGATGCATAACAACCTTTGTTTAATGATCATACAGTATAGTATATGGTTTTGGATATCTGAATATCCTTTGTTTTGAGAATATTTGAAATGCGGGTCTCATATAGATGTACTTCCAAACCGTATTTTCTATGTGAAAATTTTTAAAAATATGAGTACATCCATATGTTGACCTAAAAGGTCATAGGAGGTATTATCTGCTTATTGAGTTGTCAAATGCACTACATGATACTTATATTTTTTTAAGATAAGGATATAGAGTTTGGTCCTACAACTATATAATCAACTAGGTGTCATACTCTCTGGTTAAGCCTACATTGCTTCTAATGCTTACAATGTTTAAATTATTTTGTAGTTATATTCTAGTGTACGCTCTGAAAACTACAGGCAGGATCCCTGCTTCTGCTGTAGTATGTGTATAATGATTTGGCATGTATATTTGGTTATATTTGAGAACTTATAAATGTATGTTATTAATCCTGATATGTGATATACTTGAAGCAAGTATGCAATAAAATAAAGTTATAGTTATTTGCTACTCGTGACAATTGTGTTCCCTTAAATTAGGGGCTTGACACTCCATCTTAAGATGCACTTTTAAATTTTCATAATAGCCCCTTAAAAAACCCTAAATAAATTTAAAAAACTGTAAATTAAAGAAAATTTGGAATGTAAGTGAAAGTTATAAAAATGGAGACAAGAATCATTGAAAACATGTTTATTTATTATATTGTTTAAGGAATTATGAAAGTGATATCAGGATTTATGTTTTGGGGCCAAAATGTAATTTTATAAAAGTTTAGGGATCAAAATGTAAATAACAAAAATTGCAAAGACATCCCTCAATAATTGAAATTTTGCTAATAGGTCCCTCAGATATTTTAAGAGAAACCAAATGCAGAACCAGCGAGAAAACTTCTGCACTTTCTCTCTCTCCCTATTTTCTCTCTCTAAAATTCTAAAACTTGTCTCTAGATTTTTAGCACTTCTAGACCTCAAATTTCAACACCATCACCACCTAAGGATTCAGAACGACAAGAACTACAAATCTGTCCCATTGATTTTTGGAAATCGGGCCAAAAATCTCCAAAAAAAAATGGAGGAGAAATCCTAGGAATGTAAATTCTAAAACTCCTACTTAAAGTCCTCAAATTAAAAATCTGACTCCATAGATGGATTCAGGAGGTAGAAAAACCTTAGGATATGAAATTTTGTTGCCATATGACAACATTTTATGTGTTGTGAACAGTAAATCCGACTGGAAAGAATATTGATTCCGACTGTAAATAATAATTTTGACCATGAATAGTATCACATCAGTTGACTAGTGTTGACCAAACTCTCGGAGGTCAAATTTTACAATTCTGGAGTCATTTCCTAGATTTTGGGCCTTCTTGACTCGTGTTTGAGGTCTATTTGGTTAAATTTGTCTTGGAAAAATACGTTTTAGGACTATCCAACTTTGAATACTAGTTTTGTGAGTACATAATTCTTTCTATGACTTACCCTATACTCTTCTTGAACTTTAAATATATAATTAGTTCTGTTTACAAGTTATTTATATTGTTATATGTCTATGAAATGGATTAAATTATCTAATTTATTTGCTAACTATCATATTGTTCAAGAAGAGTATGGTTTTATATAATGATTTTAAAGCCATTAAACTGTGATTTTGCATACATTTCTTAACAATATAGAAAGTGAATATTTTATGCACATGGCATTGATCTGTAAAGCTATAAGATTGCCTTAGAAAAAGGACATGTATATGTGATGAACCATGACTAGGAAGTTTATGACAGATGATCTGCACTGAGCCTAAAATTTTGTAATATATTGAAAGCTTTGTTTTGAATGATATGGCATATATGTAAATGATCATTTCTGCAGAGGAATGCTATTGAAAACATTATTTGTTAACAACAGGTGATATTAGCCCTAGTTTACCTTAATACCTCAACTAGCAGGGGAGGTGCTAGCCTCGTGTGACATCCAACACACGAGATATGATATGTGAAGGATAGTAGGATGCCTCCTATATAGGCAAGAGGCCGACTATATGATATGTGATTTGCCCTCCTTTGCTGTGTGTTTGAAAAATTGCCCATATTAGAGTCCCTTCACGTGTCCTCTTGAATGGTGGTAGGGCAAACCTGAGCTGAGATGCTGAGTTTAGACAAATCCTACACCACTAAAATACGGAAGGGCTTGAACTCTAATATGGTGGTTCTGATATGGGATCCTCCTAATGTTTTCATGAGAAATATTTTGATGCATGACAATATTTAATTAATGATCATACCGTATTGTATATGATTTCGGATATATGCATTTGATTTGAACTGAGAATATTTGAAATATAGGTCCTATATGGATGTACCTCTGAATTGTAATTTTCTATTTGATAAATTTTAATATATGAGTACATCCATATGCTGACCTAAGAGGTCATAGGAGGTATTATCTGCTCACTAAGTTGTCGAACTCACTACACGATATTTACATTTTTTTAGATAAGAATACAAAGTTTGGTTCTGCAGTTACGTGATCAACTAGGTGTCATACTTTCTGAGTGAGCCTATATTGCTTCCAAGGCCCACAGTGTTTAAATTATTATGTATTTGTAATCTAGAGTATTCTCTGAACCCCACAAACAGGATCCATGCTTCTACTATAATATATGTATAAAGATTTGGCCAGTGTACTTGGTTATATTGGAGGATTTGTAAACAAATGTTATTAATCCTTATATGTGACATAGTTGAAGCTAGTATGAAATAGAATTAGGTTAAAATTATCTGCTACTTATGCCAATCGCGTTCCCTTAAATTAGGGGTGTGACAAGTTGGTATCAGAGCATTAGGCTTCCCTATGGCTATCAGAGTAAAGGATTCTTTAGTAGGACCTTTAGTATGGATATGAGCCGAACATATTTATGCATCAGGTGCTGTTGAGGGATTCTACAGGGTTTTAATTTCCATTCAATTCCAAGTTTGTTAGTTCCTAGTATAAACCTGACTGAATATTATGGTATTTTTAAAAATGGTGTTTTGTTTTGTATAGTCAATGATGTTGCCAAGAACTAGAGCAATTGCTAGAAAAGCTGTAGATCGTGCACCCTCTACAGAAGAGTCTGTACAATCTGCAATTTCAGTACAAATAGTATGTGGTAAAGGCCGACCTAAAGGAAGAGGTAGAGACAGAGAGAGTGCACGGGGTAGAAGAACCCTAAGAGATGATGAACAGGTTCATATATCTGCTAGAGTCCGTAAGGAGAGAGTAAAACCCCCTCAGGAGCCACATGATATAACAGTTAATATAATTGCTAACATACACTAGAGATTAGAGACATTGGCTGGATTTATAGTAGAACAGGACAAGAGGGATGGTCAGCCACCAGAAAAGGCTCTTGAAGCACTAGAACTTGAAATACCAGCTAAACAAGAGGACAAGTCTAAGGGACTGAGGTGACATTACCACAATTTCCTAAAATTGAAGCCCCTAACTTTTTCTAGGTCATATATTCAGGAGGACCCACAGATAGTCATTGATGCTGTAGAACGAATTTTTAGTGCTTTGGGGTGTTTCACTAGATGATCTGTTGAATTAGTGTATTTCAACTATCAGATATGGCCCAAGTTTGGTTTGAGAATTTGGTACAAGGAAGAGCAGTTACTTTGCCACCAATAAAGTGAGATGAATTTAAGGGATCATTTATAAATCGTTTCCTACCAATGAGTGAAAGTGACAAGAAGGCCAGAGAATTTAAAGAATTAAGACAAAAGCCGAACATGACAGTTTCTGAATATGACATCCGTTTTATCTGATTATCTAGATATGTACCATATCTGGTTCCTAATGAAAAAGATAGAATTAAGAGATTTGTGTCAAGGTTGATACGTCTATTGTTTAAATCGATGGATCCCAGATGAACCATTTCTCAACTTATTTAGCAGTTGTGGATTGTACAAGAATGATGGAAACTCGAGAGTTAATAGACATAGAAGGTATAAAGAGAAAAAAAAGAGATCGAGATAGTAAGACTTGCTAGACAAGGGATTTATATGCCCTAGTACTTCTCCTTGGGGTGCTCTAGTCCTATTTATAAAAAAAGATGGAACGCTACGGTTGTGTATTTATTACAGGCAGTTGAATAAGTTGACTGTATGTAATAAGTATCCATTACCTCGTATAGATGATTTATTTGACCAGCTACAGGGTGCCCAATATTTTTTGAAAATTGATTTGAGATCTGGGTATCATCAATTGAGAATAAGGAAGGAAGACATTCTAAAAACTACTTTCAGAACTCGATATGGGCACTATGAGTTCTTTGTAATGCCATTTGGTTTAACAAATGCCCTAGTTGCATTCATGGATTTGATGAATAAAGTATTTAAACCTTTCTTAGATCAGTTTGTTATTGTATTCATAGATGATATCCTAGTATATTCAAAGAGCTCAAAAGAGCATGAGCGACATTTAAGGATAGCTTTGCAAACTTTAAGAGAACACCAGCTATATGCTAAGTTTTCAAAATATGAATTTTGGATTGGAAGTGTTACTTTCCTAGGGGATATGGTTACCAAGGATGGTATTCAAGTTGATTTTAAAATGGTAGAAGCGATACATCAATAGCCAATCTCTACCATAATTATTGAGATCTGTACTTTTCTAAGTTTAGCAGGCTATCACTGTAGATTCGTTAAAGATTTTTTAAAAAATAGCTGCTCCTTTAACGAGGTTGACAAGGAAAGGAATAAAGTTTGACTAGTCAGATAAATGTGAAAGAAGTTTCCAGAAACTCAAGGAATGTTTGACTACGGCGGCAGTACTGTCTATTCCTTTAGGTACCGGAGGATACACAGTATACTGTGATGTATCGAGAATTAGATTAGGGTGTGTGTTGATACAACATGGTCGAGTCATTGTATATGCACCCAGATAGCTTAAGGCATGTGAAAAAAATTATCTGACTCATGACTAGGAGATGGCAGCAGTAGTTTTTGATCTCAAAATTGGGAGGCATTATTTGTATGGTGAGACATGCGAAATCTATATAGATCATAAAAGCCTCAAATATATTTTTCAACAAAAAAGATTTTAATTTGAGACAAAGTCGATGAATGGAATTACTTAAAGATTATGATGGCACAATACTATATCATCCAAGTAAGGCCAATGTAGTGGCTGATGCATTAAGTAAGAAGTATATGAGTAGTTTGGCTCATATCACAGTGGTAAGGAGGTCGTTGGTTAAAGAAATGCACAAGTTGGAAAGTCATGGGGTAGTATTAAAAGTAAAGGAGCCTAGGATACTATTGGCCCATATATAGTTTCAATCGTCTTTGGTTGAGCAGGTGAAAAAGGAATAGAAAGAGGATGCGTATTTATACAAGAAAATTGAAGAGGTGAAGAATGGTATTGATTTAGAATTTATTGTAAACTCTGAAGGAATTCTGAGATTGGGCAAGCGATTGTGTGTACCTAATAAAGAAGAACTCAAGAAAGATATATTTCAGAGGAAGCCCATAGATCTATATATACCATTCATCTTGGGGTAACTAAAATGTATAAAGATCTAAAATAAATTTATTGGTGGGATGGTATGAAGAAAGATATAGTTGATTATGTCTCTCGATGCTTAACTTGCCAGCAGGTAAAAAAAGAACATCAAAGACCTGTAATATTACATCAGCAGATAGAGATATCTGAATGGAAATGAAAAAGAATAACTATGGATTTTGTTACAGGGTTACCGCAGACACCAAAAGGATTTGATTCAATATGGGTGATCATTGATAGGTTGACAAAATCAGCATATTTTCTACCAGTGACAACCATATATAACATAGCTTAGTATGCAAATCTGTATTTTTATGAGATAATGAGGCTTCATGGAGTGTCAATATCAATTATTTCTAATCAAGGACCACAGTTCATGGCTCATTTTTGGAGAGCCTTCCAAGACTTTAGGCACGAAGTTAAATCTTAGTACTACTTTCTATCTCCAAACATATGGACAATCTGAGCGAACCATCCAAATATTGGAAGACATGCTTCAGACATGTGTGCTAGATTTTCAAGGTAGCTGGGAAAGATTCTTGCCTCTAGCTAAATTTGTTTATAACAATAGCTATCAAGCTAGTATACAAATGGCCCCTTTTGAGGCATTATATGGTAGACATTGTCGTTCTCCGATCGGATGGTTTAAGATGGGTGAAGCTAAGATTTTAGGGCTTGATTTGGTACAAGATGTACTTTACAAGGTAAAGTTAATTAAGGAAAGGTTATTAGCATCCCATAGGACACATAAAGCTTATGTTGATAATAGATGTCGACCATTGAAATTTGTCATAGATGAACATGTCTTCTTAAAGATATCTCCTATGAAAGAAGTAGTAAGATTTGGGAAGAAAGGGAATTTAAGTCCATGGTAAATAGGACTATTTAAAATTTTTGATAGGATCGGCCCAGTAGCTTATCGTTTAGATTTGTCACCTGAATTGGGTAATGTCCATTCAGTCTTTCACATGTCTATGCTATGAAAGTATCTACCAGACTCAATGCATATTATTCAATGTTAGGAGATTTAGTTAGATGACGATTTGTCATATAAGGAAAAACATGTGGCTATAATAAATAGACAAGTGAAGAAGTTGCACTCAAAAGAAATACCCACAGTGAAAGTAATGTGACAAAATCACTCTTCGGAGTTGGTTACGTAGAAAAGAGAGGAGGATATGTGCACCAGATACCCATATCTTTTTCAATCATGAGGTTAGTTTTATTTGTAAATATGGATGTGAAATTCAGATACCGAATTTCTTATAGGAGGAGAGAATGTATTAGCCCCTTTAAAAAAAGAGAAAACCCTAAATAAATGAAAAAAAGAGTGTAAATTAAAGAAAATTTAGAATGTAAGTGAAGGTTATAAAAATAGAGGTAAGAATAATTGGAAATGTGTTTATTTATTATATTGTTTGAGGAATTATGAAGGTGATATGAGGATTTAAGTTTTAAGACCAAAATGTAATTTTCTACAAGTTTAGAGGTCAAAATGTAAATAGCAAAAATTGCAAGGACACTCCTTAGCAATTGAAATTTTGATAATAGGTCCCTCGAATTATTTTAAGAGAAACCAGATGCAGAACCAGTGTGAAAGCTTCTGCACTCTCTCTCCCTATTTTCTCTCTCTAAAAATCTTAAAACTTCTCTCTATATTTCTAGCACTTCTAGACCTCAGATTTCGACACCACCACCGCCTAGGGATTCAGAACGACAAGAACTACAAAGCTGTCATATTGATTTTTGGAAATCGGGCCGAAAATATACCGAAAATTGGAGGAGAAATCTTAAGAAGGTAAGTTCTAAAACTCCTACTTATAGTCCTCAAATTGAAAATCTGACACCATAGATAGATTCAAGAGGTAGAAAAATCTTAAGATATGGAATTTTGCTGCCATCTGACAATTTTTGGTGTGTCGTGGACAGTAAATCCGATCGACATAACTAGTAATTTTGGCAGTGAATAGTAATAGTACACCATCAGTTAACCAATGTTGACCAAGCTCTCAGAGGCTAAATTTTGCGATTCTGGAGTCATTTTCTAGGTTTCAGGCCCTACGAACTCATTTTTGAGATCCATTTGATCAGATTTGACTTGGAAAAATACGTTTTGGGGCTATCCAACTTGAAACACTAGTTTTGTGAATAGATAATTCTTTCTATGACTTATCATATACTCTTCTTAAACTTTAAATATATAATTAGTTCTGCTTACAAGTTATTTATATTGTTATAAGTCTCTAAAATGGATTAAATTACCTGATTTATTTGCTAAATAGCATATTGTTCAAGAAGAGTATGATTTTGTATAATGATTTTAAAGCCATTAAACATGTGATTTTTCATACATTTCTCAACAGTATAGTGAATATTTTATGTACATGGCATTGATTTGTAAAGCTATAAGAATCCCTTGGAAAAAGGACATGTATATGTGATGAACCCTGACTGGGAAGTTTATGACAGATGATCTATATTGAGATTGAAATTTTGTAAAATATTGAAAGCTCTATTTTGAATGATATGGTATATGTATAAATGATAATTTATGTGGAGGAATCCTATTGGAAACAATGTTTGTTAACAGCAGAAAATGTTAGCTTTAGTGCACCTTGATACCTCAGCTAGCAAGAATGATGCTAGGCTTATGTGACAGCCAACACATGGAATATGATATGTGCTAGCCTTGTTGAAAGAGAGCAGAATGCCTTCTATCTGAGCAAGATGCCAATTATATGATATGTGATTTTCCCTCCCTTACTGTGTACTTGGAAAATTGCCCATATTAGAGTCCCTTCGCGTGTCCTCTTGAATGGGGTAGGACAAACCTTGGCTGAGATGCTGAGTTTAAGTAAATCCTACACCACTAAAGTATGTAATGGCTTGAACTCTGATAAGATGGTTCTGATATGGGATTCTCTTAATGTTTTCATGAGAAATATTTTGATGCATAACAATATTTGAATAATTATTATATTGTATTGCATATGGTTTTAAATATATGAATGTGATTTGAATTGAGAATATTTGAAATACAGGTCCCATATGGATGTACCTCTGAACTGTAATTTTCTATGTGATAAATTTTAATATATGAATATATCCATATGTTGACCTAAGAGGTCATAGGAGGCATTATCTTCTCATTGAGTTTTCAAACTCATTACACGATATTTATATTTTTTTTCAGATAAGGTGTAATAGCCTTAAAATGAAAAAAATCTAAATAAATGAAAACCCTGAATTGAAGAAAAAATTATGACTGTAAGCGATGATTATGATAAATGGAGATAATTACCATTGAAAATATATTTATTATATTGTTTAAGAAATTATGAAGGTAATATGAGGACTTAAGTTTTGGGGTCAAAATATAATTTCCTAAAAGTTTAGGGATCAAAATATAATTTATTAAAAGATTAGGGATCAAAATATAATTTCTTAAAAGTTTTGAGTTTAAAATATAATTTCTTAAAATTTTAGGGTCAAAATGTAAATAAAAAAAATTATAAGGACAGTCTCCAAAAATTATTAAATTTCTAATTGGTCCCTCTATTATTATTATTTTTTTTAAAAAAAGAAGAGACAGAAAGAATTCGGGCGAATAAATAGTGGTGTGAATAGTACTTTTTCCTCATTTTTTTTGTCTAAATCTGGAATACTTTTGAACATCCGATCTCGAAACTAAGGGTACCATTGGATTTATGACGAAAAATACTATGATATTGGCTGAATAATTTTTCAAATCAGCCGCAGAATAGTCATAGATCATAAGTAAAAAATCTTACAAAAAGGTAAACTCTAAAAATCTTATTTAAAAACCTCAAATTAAAAATCTAACCCTGTAGATGGATTCAAGAGATAAATAAACCTTAAGATATGAAATTTTTTGGCCATCTGACAACTTTTTGTGCGTCATGAGCAGTAAATCCGGACAGTATGCATAGTGATTTCGGTTGTAAATAGTAATTTCGACCGTGAATAGTTTTCATCAGTTGACCAGTGTTGACGAAACTCCCGAGGGTCTAATTTTGAAATTTTGAAGTCATTTCCTATGTTTTTGGACCCTCTGGATTTGTTTTTGAGGTCTATTTGATTAAATTTAAATTGAAAAAGTATATTTTGGTGCTGTCTAACCTGGAGCCTGACCCTGTGAGTAAATAATTCTTTCTATAACTTACGCTATGCTCTTCTTGAACTTTAAATGTATAATTGGTTTTGTTTACAAGTTATTTATACTTTTATATGTCTCTGAAATGAATTAAATTATCTTATTTGTTTACAATTTGGCATAGTTCAAGAAGAGTATGGTTTTGAAAATAAATTTTTGAATTCATTTAATATGTGATTCTAAATGTATTTTTCATCAAATGGTAAAGTAAATATATTGTGCACATGCCATTGATATGTATAGCTATAAGATTGTCTTAGAAACGAGCATGTATATGTGATTACCCTAATTGGAAAGCTTATGGCAGAAGAATTATAATGAGACTAAAAATTTTAAATTTATACTGAAACCTCTATTTTGAACGATATAATATATGTGCAAATATGATTTCTGTAGAAGAATCCTATTAGAAATGTTGTTTGCTAATAGTAGGTGATGTTAGTCCTGGTGCACCTTGATACCTCAACTTGCAGGGATGGTGTTAGCCTCGTGTGATGGCCAACGCACGGGATATGATATGTGAACGAAAGTGGGATGCCTCCTATCTGGGCGAGATGCCAACTATATGATATTTGATTTGCCATCCCTTGCTGTGTGCTTGGGAAATTGTTCATATTAGAGTCCCATCACATGTCTTCTTAAATGGTGGTATGACAAACCTTAGTTGGGATGTTGAGTATAGGCAAATCCTACACCACCAAAGTATAGAAGGGCTTGAACTCCGATATGGTGGTTCTGATATGGGGTCCTCCTAATGTTTGCATGAGAAATGTTTTGATGTATATTAATATTTGATTAATGATCATACTGTATCATATATGGTTTCAGATATCTGAATGTGGTTTGATCTGAAAATATTTGAAATACGGGTCCCATATGAATGTACCTCTGAACTGAAATTTTCTATGTGATAAATTTATATATATATATATATATATATATAAGAGTACATCCATATGTTAACCTAAGAGGTCATATGAGGTATTATTTGTTCGATGAGTTGTCAAACTCACTACTCGATATCTACATATTTTTTCAAACAAGAATACAGAGTTTGGTCCTTCAAATAGGTGATCAACTAGGCGACTTATTCACTAGGTGAGTCTACATTACTTCCAAGGCTCATAATGTTTAAATTATTTTTTACTTGTATTCTAGAGTATACTCTAAACGCCACAGGTAGAATCCTTACTTCTGTTGTAGTATGTGTATAAAGACTTGGCCTATATATTTAGTTCTATTGGAGAACTTGAAAACATATGTTATTAATCCTGATATGTAATATACTTGAAGCAAGTATGCAATAGAATAAGGCTGCTACTCGTGACAATTGTGTTCCCTTAAATTGGGGGTGTGAAATGTTGGTATCAGAGCATTAGGTTTCCTTGTGGCTATCGAAGCAAAGGGTTCTTTAGTAAGACCTTTAGTATGGATATGAGAATGACATATTTATATTTTAGGTGCTATTGAGGAATTCTATAGGGTTTCAAATTTTTTTCATTCCAAGTTTATTAAAGTTCCTAGTATAAGGTCAACTAAATATTATGGTATTTTAAAAAGGTATTTTGTTTTCTATAGCCTGTGATGTCGACAAGAACTAGAGTAGTTGCTAGAGAAACTGTAGATCGTGCACCCTCTACAGAAGAGTCTGCACAATCTACAATTCCAGTACAAAAAGGCTGTGGTAGAGGCTGAATTAAAGGAAGAGGCAGAGGAAAAGGGCATGCATGGGGTACGAGCCAAGACATAATAAACAGGTATATGTATTTGATAGAGTCCCTGAGGAGAAAGTAGAATGCCCTCAGGAGCCACATGATAAAACAGCTGATATAATTGCTTGCATACATAAGAGTTTAGAGACATTTGCTGAATTTATAGTAGAACAGGGCAAGAGAGAGATGGCTAGCCACCAGAAATTGCTCTTGAAGCATAAGAATTAGAAAGACCAGCTAAACAAGATAACAAGTTTACAAGGATTAAGATGACATTACCTTAATTCCTAAAACTGAAGCCCCCGAGTTTTTCTGGGTCAGATAATCAGGAAGACCCACAAGTATTCATTGATACGGTGAAATGAGTTTTTAGAGCTTTGTGGTGTTCCACTAGAAGATCTGTTGAACTAGTGTCTTTTCAACTATCAGATGTGGCCTAGGTTTGGTTTGACACTCTGGTAAAGGAAAAGCAATTACTTTACCACCAATGGAGTGGGATGAATTTAAAGAAGCATTTATGAATCGTTTCCTACCAATGAGTGAAAGGGACAAAAGGGTTAGGAAATTTGAAGAATTAAGACAGATACCGAACATGCCAGTTTCTGAATATGACATCCGTTTACCAATTTTATAGATATGCACCATATCTGGTTTTTAATGAAAAAGATAGAATTAAGAGATTTGTTTTAGGGTTGATACGTCCATTGTTTAAATCGATGGGTCCCCAGATGAACCATTTCCCACCTTATTCATCGGCTGTGGATTGTACAAGAATGATGGAAACATGAGAGTTAGCAGACATAGAAGGTCTAAAGAGAAGAAAAAGAGATAGGGATAGTAATATCCAGACTAGTTATAATTCTAATGTAAGAGGATCAAGATTTCAAAATCCACAACGTTTGATTCAAGCAAGGTCTAGTAGCTCCAGCCAGGTATCAATCAATATTAATAAGCAAAGAATGATTGAAAGAGATATGAGACCCACTAGTCAACAGGATTCAAGATCAATTCCCCTATGTCCCATTTGCAGTAGATCTCAGACTGGACAGTGTCGCAAGAAAACTGGTACATGTTTTAAGTGTGGACAAGTAGGTTATTTGATGAAAAATTGTCCAAATTACGAAATTTAAGTCAAGCATCAGTACAACTAGCTTCACCCCCTACATCTTTACCAGCACAACCAAATAGAGCAGCTTCAGTTCAAGTAAGTAATGACGGTACTAGTAGTGGATCAAGAAGTCGAGGCTAAGAACAAGCCCGAGTTTTTGCCTTGACATGGTAGGATGCTCAGGCCTCAAATGCAGTAATAACATGTACATTATCAATATGTTCCCATAGAGCATATGTACTGTTAGATCCTGGTTCTACTCATTTTTATATATCACCTTGCTTTGCTAAGAAATTGGGTATAGATCCTCCTAGTTTACATTGTTCTTTTATGGTTGCTACTCCATTGGGAGAATTCTTACTAGTAAATAATGTGTATAAATCGCGTGAGATTTTGATAGAAGATAAGGAGACTCTTATAGATTTGATAGTTCTAAACATGGTAGACTTTGATGTGATACTGGGAATGGATTGGTTGTCATCATGCCATGCCATTTTAGACTGTCAGCTTAAGGTGATTAAGTTTAATATTCCCAGAGAATCTTCCTTCCTGATATAAGAAGATTGTAGTGAGGTACCTAGTACTTTAATGTCTACTCTAACAGCTCATAAGCTATTACAAAAAGGATGCCAAAGGTATTTAGTAGTGGTCAAAGATGTTGATATAAAGTACCCCAATATGGAGCAGGTTCCAATGGTTAGAGAATTTCCTGATGTGTTTCCTGAGGAATTGCCAGGGTTACTTCTAGAACGAGAAACTGAGTTCGGTATTGATTTACTTCCGAGAACCTAACCAGTGTCTATACCTCCATATAGAATGGCACTGGCCGAACTTAAAGAATTGAAAAATCAATTACAAGACTTGTTAGATTGAGGGTTTATACGCCCTGGTAGTTCTCCTTGGGGTGCTTCAGTTTTATTTGTGAAAAAAAAATATAGATCGCTACAACTGTGTATTGATTACAGACAGTTGAATGAGGTGACAGTTCATAATAAGTATACATTACCTGTATAGATGATTTATTTGACCAGCTACGGGGTGCCTAATGTTTTTCGAAAATTGATTTGAGATTTGGGTATTCCTTCAGGTACCGGAGGATACACATTATACTATGATGCATCGAGAATTGGATTAGGGTATGTGTTGATGCAACATAGTTGAGTCATTGTATATGCATCCAGACAGCTTAAACCACATGAGTAAAATTATTCGACTCGTGGCTTGGAAATGGCAGCAGTAGTTTTTGCTCTGAAAATTTAGAGGCATTATCTGTATGGTGAGACATGCAAAATCTATACAGATCATAAAAGCCTCAAATAAATTTTTCAAAAAAAAGATCTTAATTTGAGACAAAGACGATGGATGGAACTACACAATACTATATCATCTAGGTAAGGCCAATGTAGTGGTTGATGCATTAAGTAGGAAGTCTATGACTAGTTTAACTCATATCATATTGGTTAAAAAAATGTATAAGTTGGAAAGTCATAGAGTAGTATTGGAAGTAAAGGAGCCTAAGATACTATTGGCTCATATACAATTTCAATCATCTTTGGTTAAGCAGGTGAAAAAGGCAGAGGAAGAGGATGCTTATTTATGTAAGAAAATTGAAGAGGTAAAGAATAACAGTGATGTTGAATTTACTTTAGACTCCGAAAGAATTTTAGAATTGAGCAAGCAGTTGTGTGTACCTAATAAAAAAGAACTCAAGAAAGAGATTTTAAAGGAAGCATATATATCTATATATACCATTCATTCTGGGGTAACTAAAATGTAAAAATATTTAAAAGAAATTTATTAGTGGGACAGTATGAAGAAAGATATAGTTGATTATGTCTCTCGATGTTTAACTTCTTAACAGGTAAAAGCAGAACATCAAAGACCTGCAGGATTACACTAGCAATAGAGATACCTAAATGGAAATGTGAAAGAATAATTATGAATTTTGTTACAAGGCTACCACGGACATTAAAAGGGTTTGATTCAATATGGGTGATCATTGATAGATTAACTAAATCAACACATTTTTTACTAGTGAGAACCACATATAATGTTGCTCAATATGCAATCTATATTTGAATGAGATAGTAAGACTTCATGGGGTACCGATATCGATTATATCTGATCGAGGACCACAGTTCACTGCTCATTATTGGAGAGCCTTCCAAGAAGTTTTGGACACGAAGTTAAATCTCAGTACTGCTTTCTATTCTTAAACAGAAGGACAGTTTGAGCGATCTATCCAAATATTGGAAGACATGCTTCGGGCATGTGTGCTAAATTTTCAAGGTAACTGGGAAATATTCTTGCTCCTAGTTAAATTTGCTTATAACAATAGCTACTAAGCTAGTATACAAATGGCCCTTTTGAGGCATTATATAGTAGACATTATCGTTCTCCAATTGGATGGTTTGAGATGGGCGAAGTTAAGATTTTAGGGCTTGATTTGGTACTAGATGAGTTTGACAACATAAAGTTAATTAAGGAATAGTTATTAATAGCCCAGAGTAGAAAAAAGCTCATGTGGATAATAGACATTGACCATTGGAATTTGCCATAGGCGAACATGTCTTCTTGAAGATATCTCCTATGAAAGGAGTAGTAAGATTTGGGAAGAAAGAGAAGTTAAGTCCTCGGTATATAGGACAATCTGAAATTCTTGATAGGATCGGCCCAGTAGCTTATTGTTAGCAATAATGGACATAATAATAAAGAAATTGCGTTTAAAAAAAATACCTACAGTGAAAGTGATATGGCAAAATCACTATTCTAAGGAGGCTACTTGGGAAAGAAAGAATGACATGCGTGCCAGATACACATATTTTTTTGAATCATGAGGTTAGATTTTATTATAAATATAGAGACGAAATTCAAAGACCAAATTTCCTAAAGGGGAAAGAAAGTTGTCACACCACTACTTTTAATGGCACGTGAAACTCATGCTTTATAAACATATATTTGCTATAACATGTATAATACACTTTATCATTGAAAACATTTACATATAGGTATTCCTATATATACACAATATACAAACCAAGTCTATAAATATCAAAGTAACAACAGAAGTAAGAATCCTGCTTGTGGCGTTCAAAGCATACTCTAGAGTAAAAGTATAATATAAATCAAAATTTACGAGCTCTGAAAACAAAATAGGCTCACCAGAGAATATGTCGCCTAACTGATCACCTATTTGAAAGGAAATAGTCAAACTTTGTATTCTTGTCTGAAAAATGTGGAAATATCGTGTAGTGAGTTTGACAACTCAGTGAGTAGATAATATCTTCTATGAGCTCTTAGGTCAACATATGGATGTACTCATATTTTAAAATTTATCACGTAGAAAAATTATAGTTTGGAAGTACATCCATATAGGACCTATATTTCAAATATTCTCAAATCAAAAGATATTCAGATATCTAAAACCATATACTGTATTGTCTTATCATTAGACAAATGTTATTATGCATCAAAATATTTCACATGAAAACATTGGGAGAATCTCATATTAGAATCACCATATCAGAGTTCAAGCCCTTCTGTACTTTTGTGGTGTAGGATTTGCCTATACTTACCATTCTAGCTAAGGATTGCCCTACCATCATTCAAGAGGACATGCGAAGGGACTCTAACATGGCCAATTTCCCAAGCACGCAGTAAGGGAGGGTAAATCACATATCATATAGTCGACATCTCGCCCAGATAGGAGGCATCCCACTCTCTTGCACCTATCATATCGTTTGTATTGGCCATCACACGAGGCTAGCACCACCCCTGCTAGCTGAGGTGTCAAGGTGCATCAAGGTTAACATCACCTGTTGTTAGCTAACAGTGTTTCCAATAGGATTCCTCCACATAAATCATTATTTACACACATGCCATATCGTTCAAAACAAGGATTTCATTATAAATTCAAAATTTTCAGTCTCAATACAATTTCTCTGTTAGAAACTTTTCAATCAGGGTAATCACATATACATACCATTTTTCAAGGCAATTTTATAGTTTTATATATCAATGCCGCATGCACAATATATTTCCATTACCATATGATGAGAAATACATTTAGAATCACATGTTCAATGAGTTCAAAAATCTATTTTCAAAACCATACTCTTCTTGAACTATATGCCAAATAGTAAACAAATCAAGTAATTTAATATATTTCAGACACATATAAAAGTTTAAATAACTTGTAAGCAGAATCAATTATACATTTAAAGTTCAAGAAGAGTAATGCTCCAAGTTGGAGAGCCCCAAAATATACTTTGACAATTCAAAATTGAGTCAGGAGGATCAAAAAAATTAGAAAATGACTCCGAAATTGTGAAATTTGACCTGCGAGAGCTTAGTCAACAATGGTCAACTGGGGTACTATTCACTATTATAATTACTATTCACCGCTAGAATCACTATTTATACCGGTCGGATTTATTGTTCATGATGCACAAAAAGTTGTCAGATGGCTAAAAAATTTCATATCTTAAGGTTTATCTATCTTCTGAATCCATCTACGATGTTAAATTTTCAATTTGAGGTCTCTAAATAGAAGTTTTAAAACTTACATTTTTCTAAAAATTTCACTTCCGATCTGTGATGATTCTGTGGCTGATTTAAAAAATTATTCGGCCAATATCGAAGTACTCTTTGTCCTGAATCCAGTGGTACTCTTAGTTTTGAGATAGGATGCTCGAAAGCACTCCAAAAATAGAGAGAAAAAATGGAGAGAAAATACTATTCATTCACCTCGTTTACGATTTTTTTTAATATTGATGGAGGGACCATTTTGCAAATATTCAATTTTTGAGGGAGGTCATTGCAAATTTTATTATTTACATTTTGACCCCTAAACTTTTAGGAAATTACAATTTAACCCCAAAATTATTAATAAGTTTTCATTTTCATCCCTAAAACCTTTCAATTACATCCTTACTCCTTTATTTCTTTTAATAATCCATACATAAATAAAAATTACTAAATCTTAGGGGTGTTACATTATTCCCCCTTAAGAAATTTGATCTCCAAATTTTAAACCATCCTATCACAAGTAGGGAATAAAGTCCAAGCATAAATTATGGTTATTAACCTTACTACTCAAGCTATTGGGGATATCTCGTTTGTATATCATCTTCATTAATATCTGAACTATCCTCAAATTTGTATATTTATATCCATAAGTCGATATAATTAGGAACCATACACATAAAAGAACATATACACATCTATATTGGGTAACCAACATTTCTTATTCCAAACTTCTATCAAGTCATCTTTGATTCTCACGTGTCAACATCCTCTCATGAATCTCAGGCCTTTCTTACTTTCATTTCTAAAAGCATATCATTCTAGTTCCTATCAATTCCATTTAACTAGCCCATTCGTTCTAAGAAAACTTTTCTCAAAAATTATTCACACATGAATTTTCAATCTCAACATAATTCACATCCTATATACTATACTCAATTTAACATGGTATAAACCCTTAATACAAATATCTTGATCACTTTGCATTATTGTTGGACATGGTTCTCAAAATACTCACCATATTTCTAAATTAAGAGTTCAAAGATTAATTTGAATCTTACTTCCCATATTTTATTCATCAAAAACTTCAATACTACTAATTCACTTTATTACATTCCTCAAAGCACCATAAGGCCATCATCCGTCTATTCCTTTCACCTAAAAATCTTTACACAGTTCGATGTCCAAACTCACTATTTTAAATTATGACTAGTTTAATATCCAACTTCCTCTAAGATTTCCTCCATTAATCACTTCCAACAAATTGAAATCGCAAATTTCCTAATTTTGTCTTACCTATTCTCAAATAAATCCATTATACTCAAATCTCCCCCTTATGACACTTTCCCATCAATAGTCAATTCTTAAGCAATCCTAACATATTTTACTTTCACCATTCATAATATGTCTGCTACCTACCTATTTCAATTCACTTCTCACACATTCATACATTTTAGTGACATACTATCCAAATCTTAAATTTAGAGACAATAGTCATAAATTTAGTGACATACGAAAAATAATCATAAATTTACATTACATAACCATATTATACAATTTATAAATTTAGAGACAAATTATAATTCTTTTCTCCATGCTATAATTTATATCATTTACTCACTCACCTATTAGGAAACCTACGATGTTTCATGTAAAACCTCAAATGGTTCCATTTGTATACTGGCTTGGTAGCTATTATTATAAGTAAATTCAGCTAGGGGCAAGAATCTTTCTCAACTACCTTGAAAATCAACACACATGCCTAAAGCATGTATTCAAACATTTGGATAGTTCACTCAGACTATCCATCTGTTTGAGGATGGAAAGCAGTACTAAAATTTAGCTTTGTGGCCAAAGCTTCTTGGAAGCCTCTCCAAAAACAAGCTATGAGCTATGGTCTTTGATAAGAAATAATCGATATCGGTACCTTATGAAATCTCACTATCTTATTCAAGTACAGATTTTCATATTAAGCTACGTTATATGTCGTTTTCACTGCTAAAAAATATGTTGATTTAATCAACCTATCAATGATCAACTATATTGAGTCAAACCCTTTTTGGTGTCCATGGTAGCCCTGTAACAAAATCTATAGTTATTCTCTCCCATTTCTATTCAGGTATTTCTATTTGTTGATGTAACCCTGCAGACCTTTGATGTTTTGCCTTTACTTGTTGACATGTTAAACATTGAAAAACATAATCAGCTATATCTTTCTTCATATCATCCCACCAATAATTAATTGTTTTTAAATCTTAATACATTTTAGTTGATCTAGGATGAATGGTATACATAGATTGATGGGCTTCTCTTAGAATCTCTTTCTTGAGTTCTTGTTTATTAGGTACACACAACCGCTAGCCCAATCACAGAATTACTTTAGAGTCTACAGCAAATTCAACATCACTGCCATTCTTCACCTCTTTAATTTTTTTTGCATAAATAGACACCATCTTCCTGTGTCTTTTTCACCTCTCAACTAAAGATGACTGAAACTATATATGACCAATAGTATCTCAAGCTCCTTTACTTCCAATACTACCCAATGACTTTTCAACTTATGTATTTCTTTAATCAACAGCCTCCTTACTATTGTGATATGAGCCAAATTACTTATTGACTTTTTGTTCAATGCATCAGCCACTACCTTGGCTTTACCTAGATGCTATAATATTGTACAATCATAATTTTTAAATAATTTCATCCATCGTCTTTGTCTCAAGTTAAGATCTTTTTGTTGAAAAATGTATTTGAGACTTTTATGATCTGTATAGATTTCACATGTATCACCATACAGATAATGCCTCCAAATTTTGAAAGCAAAAACCACTGTTGCCATTTTAAAATCATGAATCGGATAATTTTGCTCAAGTGGTTTAAACTATCTAGATGCATATATAATGACACAACCATGTTGCATCAACACACAACCTAATCTAATTCTCGATGCATCACAGTATACTATGTATCCTCTAGTACCTGAAGGAATAGACAGTATTGGCGCCGTAGTCAAACATTCATTTAGTTTCTCGAAACTTCTCTCACATTTATCTTACCAGTCAAACTTTATTCCTTTCCCAGTCAATCTCGTCAAAGGAGTAGCAATTTTTGAAAAATCTTTCATGAATCTATGGTAATAACCTGTTAAACCAAGAAAATTATGGATTTTTATAATTGTGGTAGGGCATGGCCATTACTATACCACTTCTACCATTTTAAAATCAACTTAAATACTATCCTTGCTAACCACATGCCCTAGGAAAGTAACACTACTAAGTCAGAATTCACATTTTGAAACTTAGCATATAATTGATGTTCCCTTTGAGTTTGTAAAACTATCCGCAAACGTTGCTTATGATCCTTTGAACTTGGAATATAATAGTATATCGTTAATAAATACAATAATAAATTGATCCAAGAACGGCTTAAGTACTCTATTCATCAAGTCCATGAATACAGTTGATGCATTTGTCAAACTAAATGACATCACTAAGAACTCATAGTACTTTTACTGAGTTCTGAAAGCAGTTTTCAAAATATCATTTTCCCTTACCCTCAATTAATGATATCTAAATCTCAAATCAATTTTAAAACAAAAAACAAAAAACATTGAGCACACCAAAGCTAGTCAAACAAATCATCTATATGAGATAATGGATATTTATTACTCACTGTAACTTCATTCAATTATATATAATCTATGCATAACCATAGTGATCCATCTTTCTTTTTCACAAATAAGACTAGAGCACCTCAAGGAGAGTACTAGGGCATATAAATCCCTTGTCTAACAAGTCTTGTAACTAATTCTCTTTTTTTTAGTTCCTTATCATTCTATATAGGAATATATATACTGGTTGAGTTCTAGGAAGTAAATCAATATTAAATTTTATTTCTCATTTCGAGGGTAATTCAGACAATTCTTCTGGGAACATATCAGGAAACTCCCTAACTACTGGAACCTGTTCTATATTGGTATATTTTATATCAATATCTTTCACTACTACCAAATATCCTTGACACCTTTTTGTAATAGCTTATGGGCTACTAAAGCTAAAATTAAATTACTGAGTACATGCTTTCACTAATTGTTCACTACTTGCAACTCCTTTACTAACATTTTATGCTATTGATAACATCTTTATACTGTATCAGCTAGAACGCACTTCAAAAACACTTAAACAATGTCAACCTATTTTGACTTTATTCTTTAACATACTTATACAATGTCTTAACAATCAATCATGAAAATCTTATATCTACCCAAGAGTCCTTTGCATGAATTACCCATTTTTCATCCCTTAAATTTTAAATTTCCATGGGCAAACCTTCCTTTCTCATAATGATTGTACATAATATTATTGAAAATCAAACTATCTTCGAATATTTTATATCAACAAAATCTATCATTGAAAGCATTATCTTTATAGATTCCTTGCTCCCAAATTCAATCCATCCCATAGCTTGCCAAATCTATTTATATACATAGGTTCCTACTCATCCATCCAAAAAGAGATTTACATCTATTTTCAAAACAATCACTTTATTACAAACCGTTATCTTAGAGTTAATAACCTCGATCACATCATATCCCACTATCAATATTGTATTAGTCATTCATCATATTGTTTCATATAAGCAAATCAAATAACCAATTCAAACCTTCTTGACATCCAAACAAATCATTACCTTTGTGTTCTTGGGCGAAACGAATAACTCTGGTGCTGCAGTATTGATGAATCAAGAGAATAAAAAGGAACCATTATATCAAAAACCTAACACGCTCTCCCTGCCGACCCTTCACCATTTTCAGTTCATTGATGCAAAATCGGAGACTAGTGACTAATCGATGCCCTAGGACGCTCAGTGAAATCATTCATCTGATTGAGGGATTTTATAAAATGGACCGAGCTTGTCATTTAGGAGGATTCATGTAATAACCGTAAAATTTAACAAAAATTCCAATTAAAGGAAATTTAGAATAAAAGAGAGAATTTTGAAAATGGAGATAAGAACCATAGAAAATATGTATATTTATTACATGGATTAAAGAATTACAAAAGAAATATGAGAATTTATGTTTTGGCACGCTATAAGCAAATATATTTTTATTTGTTTAAAAATGATTATGTTTTGCTAAAAGTAAGTAGACTTTTAAGTAAAAGAAGTATTGTATTGCTTAAAATAATTATACCGGCTTCTATTGAATTTTTATGGTATTTTTAGAAATATTCTTTCTTTTAATATGAATAAAGATATTTGTTTTAAAATTTATTTTAATATGAGTTTTATTAAGAAAAATCATGATTTAAGAGTTTAACTAAAGATTTACGAGAATGGAAATTTTTAGGAATTTTTGGGATATTTTATGATGAAAAACAGAATTTATATGAATTTTTATAAAAGAAAATCATATTATTAATTATTTAATTATTATTATTATATTTTAAAAAAATGAAACCATAAAACGAAAACCGGGGGCGACAAAGTATCAGAAAGAAGAAAGAAAAAAAAACGGAGAGGAATAGTGCTGCATAGTGAGTGAATAGTGATCTCAAATTTTATCTTTCGATTTGAAGTATCGATTGGCTTCCGATATCAAAATTAAAGGTGTTACTAGATTCAAGACCAAGAGTACTTCAGTTTTGACCGATCAGTTTTTGAAATCAACCGTTGAATCGCCGAATATCTGAAGTAGAAAATCTCGGTAAAAGGTAAGTCTGAAAAACCTTACTTAGAAATTTCTAATTAGAAATCTAACTCCGTAGATCGATTCAAAACCTAGATAAACATTAGGATATGAAATTTTTTATTTCATTTGGTAACTTTTTATATGATGGTGAATAGTGATTTTTGGCATGAATAGTGGCGGTGAATAGTATTTTCTGGCGTGAATAGTATTTCTCGGCGATGAACAGTACCAAGCTCATTTAAGGTTTTTGGACCTTCCGAACTCGATTTTGGAGTTTGTTTTACCGAATTCAGACCAAAAACGAGGATTTTAGAGCTGTCCAATCTGGAGCCCTTACCTGTGAGTAGGTTTTTCATACTATAACGCATGTTTTACGAATTCAGTTTATAACTCTCTCTCATATGATTTTAACTAGTTGGAATGTATGCTAAATTGTTTTACCGCTTTGAAAACCAATATGTTCCAACCATGTTAGAAATTATAAATTTAAATCCTAGTTGAACTCTAGGTATGCAGGACAAGCATCTAGGCTGATAATTCTCCATTTGAGCTAGATTTATAGAAATGCGAACTTAGTCATAGAAATGAACTAAGTTAGCCATGAAATGATTTGATGCATGATGAGCATCTATGTGACGTCTACGGACCATCTATGTTTAAAAGGAAAAGTTTATGATTATAAAGGTCTCCGTGGGAATTCATGGATGAGATATATTTTAGAACAAAATTTTATGCATGAAAAGAGCTAGATGGAGAATTATAGCTTTATTGTAAAGTTATTGAAATATTTTACTTTAAACTCTTTGAATAGCATATTTCTAATGTTTTCTATTGGAGGGACCCTTTTAGATCACTGTTAGCTAGCCGCAGGGAGTGCTAGCCCTGGTGCACCATGGTCATGCGAAGGCTTCGGCCTAGGATACTGTGACGGGCATATGACTGCCTAAGACACAGGGATTTATGGTGGACTTATGTCTACGCCTACAGTGATTGCCATACCCTTTCTATGTGCTTGGGGGAATTTAGGGTGGACTTATGTCTACGCCTACAGTGATTACCCTACCCTTGCTGTGTGCTTGGGGAAGATGATTGATCTATTAGGAAAGACCTCCAATAAACTAGTGCATTTTTCTTAAAGATTAAATATTTCTAAACAACCTCATTCATCATTGTTATTGCATAAATAACTTCATTTATTACTTACCATGCATAATTGATTTGCTCTACTGTTACTGATTTAATCATGTTTTATCTTTTGAACATACATTTGAACTGTTTAACTTTTCTTTCAATAAATTATGGTTAAATGCTTAATGTTTCTATTATTATCTTTACACTTTGATTTCAATTATTAAACTCATTGCGAAACATTCGTGCTTGGTTTGCCCTGTTTCTGTTATAGTGTGATTTATCTATTCACTGAGATGTGGTGATCTCACCCCTCTTCTGTTTCCTCCCCACAGATAATCAAAGAGACTTTGATCCAGCTACAGCTTCGTAGGAGGCTGAAGATAGCATTGGTGAGCCCCAGTTTGGGCAAGGCTCGTTTGTACTGTTTGTTTTGTTTAGTTTATGTCTAGTGTACCTCCATGAACATATAGGCAGGATCCTCGCTTCTTGCGTATTTTGATGTGTTGTTTGGAAAAATGGTTTTATGTTTTACAACGATGTTTGTATTATGAGGCCATGGGCCAAGTTGAATCACAGATGTTGGATTCATGAGATATATATATATATATATATATATATATATATATATATATACATATATACAGTATTTTCTTATATTGGATGTGGCATATGTGGCCAGTTATATTTATTATATACTCTGGATTGTATGATGGATGTTTGTGCATGCTATGTGTTAGGCTTGCGGCTAGGGGGAAACCCTTATGCCGTGCCGGTCATGTATTCCATCATTTGGGGCCGTGACAGAGTGGTATCAGAGGCGAGGTTGAAAAGCCGAGTCTTGGGAACTCTCACGCGTAAACGATGTGGCGAAGCGTGGCTCTCCGCCCAGGAGCTGCAGTATGGGATGCAGTGCTTTGATAGGTACCCCTATTGCCACCAGAAGAAAGTGACAGAGTGGTATCAGAGCTTTAGATTTTCCTATGTTCATGGAGTAACAGACCTTTAGGTAGGACTTTGAGTATGGGTATGAATCCGAACATGGTTATACTCACGGTGCTGCTAAAGGGGTTCAATAGAATGTTGTCCTTTTGTTCAAGTAAGTCAGTTTATAGTATGCTATGTTGGCATGGTTAAGTGACGGTTGGGCTATCTCTATTTTATAGCGAGATGCCCGTTATATGAGATGTTATATGCCTTCCCTTGCTGTGTGCTTGGGAAAAGACCCATACAGAGTCTCTTCGCGTGTCGTCTTGAATGGTAGTAGGGCAAATCTCAGCGGATTGCTGAGTTTAGGCAAATCCTATACCACCAAGGTACGGAAGGGGTCAAACTCTGGTATGATGGTTTCTGAATGTGACATCCGTTATACCCTGTTGTCTAGATATGGTAGATTGTGATGTGATATTGAGAATGAATTTGTTGGCATTATGTCATGTCATTTTGAAATGTCACTAGAAGGTGATTAAATTCAATATTCTTAGAGAATTTTCTCTCTTGATACAAAGAAATCTTAGTAAGATACCCAGTAACCTAATCTCTGCTTTAGCAGTCCATAAGTGATTACAAAAAGGTGTCAAGGATAGTTGGCAGTGGTGAGAGATGATGATATAAAGTATACCACTGTAAATCAAGTTCCAGTGATTAGAGAATTTTCTGATATAATTCCTGAGGAATTGCCAGGATTACCCCGAAAATAATAAATAGAATTTGGTATTGATTTATTTCCTGGCCAGCGTCTATATTTCCATATAGAATGGCACCCACTGAACTTAAAGAACTGAAAAAGAAATAGTTACAAGACATGTTAGACAAGAGATTTAAAAGCCCTAGTACTTTTACTTGGAGTGCTCTAGTTCTATCTGTGAAAAAGAAATATGGATCACTATGATTATACATAGATTATAGACAGTTGAATAAAGTGACAATGTGGAATAAATACTCATTACCTCGTATAGATGATCTATTTGATCAGTTAGAAAGAGCTCAACATTTTTTTTTAAAAAAAATTTAACTTGATTTGATATTTAGATATCATCAATTAAGGATAAGAGAAGAGGATATTAAAAAAAAATTTGCTTTCAGGATTCGGCATGGACACTATGAGTTTATAGTTATGTCATTTGGATTGACAAATGCCCAGTTGCATTCTTGGACTTGATAAAAAAAAGTATTGAAGCCATCCCTGGATCAAGTTGTTATTATATTTATTGATAATATACTAGAATATTTCAAGAGTTTAGAGGATCATAAGCAATATTTAAAGATAGTATTACAAACTCCAAGGGAGTATCAGCTATATGCTAAGTTCTCAAAATATGCATTTTAACTTAATAATAGTACTTTCTTAAGGTATGTGGCTAGCAAGATGGTGTCCAAGATAACCCTAAGAAAGTAAAAGTGGTACAGCAATATCCACATCTTGCTATAGTTACAGATGAAGATCCAAGTCCAATTTGCGCTTTCTGCTGTGGTCTGTTGTCCATTCTATTTGAGCTATGATTGGATCAGGTACATGAACATATGCTTGTAAAGCATCAATCAACTCCTCAGCATCTGAAGCTGAGATGAGAATTCGTCGTGCTGAGTGTAAGATAAACATTTGTTCCACAGCATGATCAAGGAAAGATAACAGACCATCAAAGAAGTGATAACAAACCTATTGGTTTGTGGTGCATATTTAGTTATGCCTAAGAGACTATTTGAAAAATCTGTTCTAAAGTACCAAAACCCCCTGGTAAGGCAATGAAGGCATCAGCATTACTCATCATTCTAGCCATGCGCTTATGCATGGATGCAACCCTAAACTCTTCCCCAATTGATTTTTCTACGATGTTAGATGCAACTAGAGCCGTAGGAATAATACCTAGAACTTGGCATCCTCCAACATGAACAGCTGTAGACACACACCCCATTAACCCACAGTTACCTCCACCATAGACTAGATGAATTTTTCTCCTGGCCAGCACCATACCCAGGTTTTGTGCTGCTTTCACATATTCTCCATCCTTTCCAGGACTGGAACCACAAAAGACGCAAACATTTAGAAGAAATTAAGGAAGAAATTTTAGAAGAAGCCCATAGATCATATATACAATTCATCCTGAGGTAACTAAAATGTATAAAGATCTAAAAGAAATTTATTGGTGGGACAGTATGAAGAAAGATATAGTTGATTTTGTATCTCGATGATTAACTTGTCAACAGGTAAAAGTAGAACATCAAAGACTTGCAAGATTACAATATCAGATAGAGATACCTGAATAAAAATGGGTGATTATTGATAGGTTCAAATTTGTCTTTGAATAAGATAGTAAGACTTCATAAGGTATTGATATCGATTATATCTGATCGAGAACTATAGTTCACATATTGTTTTTAGAGAGCATTTTAAGAAGTTTTGGGCAGAAGTTTTACATAAAATACCGTAAGTTTTCTAATAGGTGAGTGAGTAAATGACTATTTCGTTTGTCAAGATTGTGACTTGGGTGATGTTTGATATTTGGATAGTATGTCATGAAAATATATGAATGTGTGAAAAGTGAATTGAAATGGATAACTGGCAGACATGATATGAATAGGATTGCTTAAGGATTGGATAATGATGGAAAAATGTTATAAGAGGAGGATGTGAATATATTGGGTTTACTGGAAGATAGATAAGACAAAAGTAGGAAATTTGTGATTTCAATTGGTTAGAAGTGACTAATGAATGAAATCTTGGAAGAATATAACTTAAAATAGTGAGTTTGGACACTGAACTATATAACGATTTTTAGATGAAAGGAATAGAAAAATGATGGCCTTATGGTGCTTTGAGGAATGTAATAAAGTGAATTAGTGGTACTGAAGTTCTTGAGGGATAAAATATAGAAAGTAGGATTTAAATTGATCTTTGAATTATTAATTTGGAAATATGGAGAATATTCTGAGAATCATGTCCGAAAATAATGTAAGTAATCAAGATATTTGTGTTAAAGGTTTATACTATGCTAAATCAAATTTAGTATTTAAGATGTGAATTATGTTGAGATTGAAAATTCACGTATAAATAATTGTTGAGAAAAGAGATTTCAGAAGAAGCCATAGATTGTAAATATGGATAACCCGAGGTAATAAGGATATACTGAGATATAAAAAAAATGGTACTAGTATAATGGTAAAAAGAAGATACAAGTGAAATTTTTCATTGGCGAGTATGTTGGCAAGTACGAATTGAATATATTATCTCAAGAGAGTTATTCAGGAAGTCTAAGGTTCTTTATTAGATTATAGTATGACTGATACTAAATTTAAATAATGTGTTTATACATTAGAAGTTATACTTTAAGTATCTTTATATTAATGTGGTGAAAGTTTGGAGAAATTAATTGTCCTTAGTTGAACTTGCTCGTAGCAGTAATTATCATGCCAATATACAATGGCATCATTTGAAGTTTTACATGAACATCATAGGTTTCTTAATATGTGAGTGAATTGAGAAAAGTTAAACTTTGGAAATCTAATTTGGAATAACATGCAATAGATAGCATATGAATTATCTAAATTGATGATGCTAGTTTGGAGAGCATGCTTCAAGCATATGTTTTTTAGATAGGTAGGAGATTTCTTAACAGAATTTGTCTATAATAAAATGATAGTGGAAGATTTAAACCTTATGTAAGAGGTGTTACAAATGTTCTGTTAAATGAATCAGTTGAGTTAGATTTATTATAAGATGTCATTGATAAAGTGAAAATGATTAGAAATAGAATACTGAAAACTCAATACAAGTCAAAAGTTTATAAGGACTATGAATGTTGAGCACGAGAAAGTATTAGTTGGTGACTATATATATATTCTTGAAGGACTCACCCATAGAAAAGGTAATGAGGTTTTGAAAGAAAGGGAAGTTACCCTCTCGGTATATAGACTTATTCAAATTCTTGATATGATCGGTTCAGTGGCTTAGTGTTTGGTTTTACCACCTGCATTGGATAATGTTTATCCAGTTTTTCATGTGTCTATACTACGGAAATATTTACCGGATTTTACACATGTTATACAGTGTCCATAGATTCAGTTACAGAAAGATTTAACCTATGAGGAACAACCAGTAGCAATAGTGGACAGACAAGTAAAGAAGTTACGGTTAAAAGAAATATCTACAGTAAAGGTGATATGGAAAAAAATCACTCTTTTGAGGAAGCTACTTAGGAAAGGAAAACTGATATATGTGTCAGATATCTGTACTTGTTTGAACAATGAGGTTAGTGTTTATCTGCAACTGTGGTGATGAAATTCGGGGACCGAATTTCTTTAAAGGGGGATTCATGTAATAACCGTAAAATTTAACAAAAATTCCAATTAAAGGAAATTTAGAATAAAAGAGAGAATTTTGAAAATAGAGATAAGAACCATAGAAAATATGTATATTTATTACATGGATTAAAGAATTACAAAAGAAATATGAGAATTTATGTTTTGGCGTGCTATAAGCAAATATATTTTTATTTGTTTAAAAATGATTATATTTTGCTAAAAGTAAGTAGACTTTTAAGTAAAAGAAGTATTGTATTGTTTAAAATAAATATACCGGCCTCTATTGAATTTTTATGGTATTTTTAGAAATATTCTTTCTTTTAATATGAATAAAGATATTTGTTTTAAAATTTATTTTATTATGATTTTTATTAAGAAAAATCATGATTTAAGAGTTTAACTAAAGATTTATGAGAATGGAAATTTTTAGGAATTTTTGGGATATTTTATTATGAAAAACAGAATTTATATAAATTTTTATAAAAGAAAATCCTATTATTAATTATTTAATAATTATTATTATATTTAAAAAAAGCCGAAACCATAAAACAAAAACTGGGGGCGACGAAGTATCAGAAAGAAGAAAGAAAAAAAAACGGAGAGGAATAGTGCTGCATAGTGAGTAAATAGTGATCTCAAATTTTATCTTTCGATCTGGAGTATCGATTGGCTTCCGATATCAAAATTGAAAGTGTTACTGGATTCAGGACAAAAAGTACTTCAGTTTTGACCGATCAGTTTTTGAAATCAACCGTTGAATCGCCGAATATCTGAAGTAGAAAATCTCGGTAAAAGGTAAGTCTGAAAAACCTTACTTAGAAATTTCTAATTAGAAATCTAACTCCGTAGATCGATTCAGAACTTAGATAAACATTAGGATATGAAATTTTTTAGTTCATTTGGTAACTTTTTATATGATGGTGAATAGTGATTTTCGGCATGAATAGTGGCAGTGAATAGTGTTTCCGGCGTGAATAGTATTTCCCGACGGTGAATAGTAACCAAGCTCATTTAAGGTTTTTGGACCTTCCGAACTCAATTTTGGAGTTTGTTTTACCGAATTCAGACCAGAAACAGGGATTTTAGGGCTGTCCAATCTGGAGCCCTTACCTGTGAGTGGGTTTTTCATACTATAGCGCATGTTTTATGAATTCGGTTTATAACTCTCTCTCGTATGATTTTAACTAGTTGAAATATATGCTAAATTGTTTTACCGCTTTGAAAACCAATATGTTCCAACCATGTTAGAAATTATAAATTTAAATCCTAGTTGAACTCTAGGTATGCAGGGCAAGCATCTAGGCTAATAATTCTCCATTTGAGTTAGATTTATAGAAATGCGAACTTAGTCATAGAAATGAACTAAGTTAGCCATGAAATGATTTGATGCATGATGAGCATCTATGTGACGTCTACGGACCATCTATGTTTAAAAGGAAAAGTTTATGATTATAAAGGTCTCCATGGGAATTCATGGATGAAATATATTTTAGAACGAAATTTTATGCATGAAAAGAGCTAGATGGAGAATTATAGCTTTATTGTAAAGTTATTGAAATATTTTACTTTAAACTCTTTGAATAGCATATTTCCAATGTTTTCTATTGGAGGGACCCTTTTAGATCACTGTTAGCTAGCCGCAGGGAGTGCTAGCCCTGGTGCACCATGGTCATGCAAAGGCTTCGGCCTAGGATACTGTGACGGGCATATGACTACCTAAGACACAGGGATTTAGGGTGGACTTATGTCTACGCCTACAGTGATTGCCATACCCTTGCTATGTGCTTGGGGGAATTTAAGGTGGACTTATGTCTACGCCTACAGTGATTACCCTACACTTGCTGTGTGCTTGGGGGAATTTAGGTTGGACTTATGTCTACGCCTACAGTGATTACCCTACCCTTGCTGTGTGCTTGGGGGAATTTAGGGTGGACTTATGTCTACGCCTACAGTGATTACCCTACCCTTGCTGTGTGCTTGGGGAAGATGATTGATCTGTTAGGAAAGACCTCCAATAAACTAGTGCATTTTTCTTAAAGATTAAATATTTCTAAACAACCTCATTCATCATTGTTATTGCATAAATAACTTCATTTATTACTTACTATGCATAATTGATTTGCTCTACTGTTACTGATTTAATCATGTTTTATCTTTTGAACATACATTTGAACTGTTTAGCTTTTCTTTCAATAAATTATGGTTAAATGCTTAATGTTTCTATTATTATCTTTACACTTTGATTTCAATTATTAAACTCATTGCGAAACATTCGTGCTTGGTTTGCCTTGTTTCTGTTATAGTGTGATTTATCCATTCACTGAGATGTGGTGATCTCACCCCTCTTCTGTTTCCTCCCCACAGATAGTCAAAGAGACTTTGATCCAGCTACAGTTTCGTAGGAGGCTGAAGATAGCGTTGGTGAGCCCCAGTTTGGGCAAAGCTCTTTTATACTATTTGTTTTGTTTAGTTTATATCTAGTGTACCTCCATGAACATACAGGCAGGATCCTCGCTTCTTGCGTATTTTGATGTGTTGTTTGGAAAAATGGTTTTATGTTTTATAACGATATTTGTATTATGAGGCCATAGGCCAAGTTGAATCACAGATGTTGGATTCATGAGATATATATATATATATATATATATACATATATACAGTATTTTCTTATATTGGATGTGGCATATGTGGTCAGTTATATTTATTATGTACTTTGGATTGTATGCTGGATGTTTGTGCATGCTATGTGTTAGGTTTGCAGCTAGGGGGAAACCCTTATGCCGTGCCAGTCATGTGTTCTATCATTTGGGGCAGTGACAATTCACAAGCTGAAATCAATCACAAACCGTTACATTTTTGCCGAATGTGACAGAAAAAAAAAAGATGCCAAATCCTTCTCTTCACATTTTGAGAATAAGAACGAAAATTAGAAAGACAAGGAGAGCGAGAGAGAGGAAAGAAAAACAAATATGGAGGTGGCCGGCCATCAAAGTGGGGGTGGGCTACTCAATGGGGTGCTGCTCGGAGTAGGCTACTTGGATGATGGGAGTTAGGGTTGCCTCTCTTCCGATGCGAGGGAGGCAAAATCTTGTGTTTTGCTGCGAAGGAAGCCCTCTGTTTTGAGTGTGATGACTATAGAACTAGAAGGCTGAGGGTTCCATTCTTTTTTTCTTTTTTTATTTATTTATTTTAATATAATATTTTTCCTTAAAGTACATGGATGCTATGCTTTCAAAATGTATTGGCGCATTTTAGATTTCTTTTTCTTTTTCTTTTTTATATACTTTAATTATTTTAATAACATTGAATTTGTTTCTCACTTATTTTTACTTCTTATATATATATATATATATATATATATATATATATATATATATATATATATATATATATATATATATATATATATATATATATATATATATATATATCTTTTTTTTTACTTTATCAATTTATTTTTTAAAAGATTAATTTATTTTAAAGAATATCTTTAAATTTATTCTATTTATAAATATTTAACACATTTTTTACTTGTGATAATCAAGAGTTACATAATTTAAGTGAAGATGTAATTAAGTTAATTTTTTGTTTTAATTAGTTAAATAAATTTATTACATTTTTATTAATAGAGTTAATATAAAAATATTTTTAAAGAGAAAGTAATTTTTTAAGTAACATGTATAAAAACTTAAACTTTAAAAATAAATTTAAATTGAAATAATTTAAGTAACATGTATAAAATATTTTTATGTTTTCAAGGATTTTGGTGATTTAATTAAATTGAATTAAATCCATTATTATTAAAATCACTCAAAAATAAATTTAAAATATAAATATAAAAGAAAAAATATAAAATATAAAAGAATAATGTATTTAAAAGATTTAAGATCCAGACTATTCTCTACGAAGAAAAAAAAATCAATGTATTGAAAAACTATGAATTTTACATTCAGTGGCGACTCTGTTAAGTCACCACTGAAAGTTTAATTTTTTTTATGGCAATTTTTCATAATCGCTATTGAAACATTTACTTTTGGTTTATTAAAACATTTATTTTTGGTGGCGACTTCCAAAAGTTGCCACTGAAAATATATTTTCAGTGGCGACTTCTAAAGGTCGCCACTAAAATGACTTTTAATGACGATTTTAATAGGTCTCCATTAAAAAGTCGCCACCAAAATTTTATTTTCTTGTAGTGAAAATACTTTAAATTGTATCCAAACACTATTGTCCTATTGTGTCATGTGCAATATTCATTGTTCTTAAACTTTGATAATAGTTATCAAATGAAATATTGATACTTCAAAAGATAAAGTTGTGTTGTATTTGATACATACATGACACATATATCATGTACAATACGAGACTTCAAATTGTGTTTAAACATTACATATTTTGTCTTGTCCTATCATGTGTCTCATATTTATGCTTTTTAAACTTGATTAAATATGATTTATAAAATGATTTTGGATTTTATATATTTTCTCTTGTTTTCATTTTTATAAATATTATTTGGATTTTATTAAATTGTCTCACATTATATTTTAAAGCCATAACAATAATCTTAAGAAGAGAAAGAGAGTGGGTAATTAAAAAGTAATAAATAAAAGCCAGTTTATGATTAATTATTGGGTTAACCAATTAAAACCCATGTTTAAATAGTTTATTAATGATTCAACATATTTCAACCAGTAATATAAATGATTGGATTTGGTTGGGTCCTAACAAAGTTAAGTTAGAGTGGTAAAATAGTTATGAATTAGGAAAAATATTTGGTCCACCGGCGGTGGACAATTTTTTATCTACCAGCAATATACAGATCACGACATGTGGCAAGAATAATATTTTTTAAAATTATTTCTACCACGTGTCAAGATCTAAATACTGCAGGTGGACAAAAAATTGTTCACTGTCAGTGTACCAAATACCAACTCTATGAATTAAAGTACAAATTTTGAAAATGTCATTTTAAAAAGAACTATAACTCATGCACTTAAAGACATGAGGCGATAAGTCTTCCATCCTTTGAGTGGAGGGAAACCCTTCATATTGTGCCCAAAAAAAAAAAAACAATTGGTTATGATTTTTTATTCGCATTTAACTCCTATATTTTGTACATGTTTTAGAAATATTTTAGGGAATTTTCATTTCATAGAGGGAGGGCGGGAATATTGAATTTTGGTGAGAATATTGTAATATGTTAAAAAGACTATTTTATCCTCCCTTATTTTGGTACATTTTTGAAAATATAATAAATAATTAAAATAAAATATAAAAATAATAATAACAATAATAAAATAAAATAAAATATGAACAATAAAATATAAATAAATATAAATTCAAAAACTTTTTTATAAGAAATAATAAAAAAATTTAAAAAATATTATATTTTAAATAAAAATATAACAAATAATATAAATTAAAAAAATTTAAAAATAATAATAATAAATATTATATAGTAAAATAAAATAGATAAAATACAAATAGAGTATAATATTTAAATATATGAAATGAGAAATATAATATTCAAATATAATAATATGTATATATTTTAAATAATAAAAATAAATAATACATGAAAATAAAAATGTGTAAAAAAATTGTAAGTATATTTTGGAAAATTATAAAAAGTATTGAAATATTTATCAAAATATTCCTAAAATATAAGCGATGAATCAAACATGAAAATATTGTATTTTCCAAAATGAGTTCTGAGATTAAAATATTTAATTTTGGAAACCAAACGCTCAGTTAACTTTGATACTAGATTTTGCAAAAGAAAAACATAAAACTTCGGGACTCGATTTCTTATTTTTTTTTAAAGGATCATACCACATCTCTATGGTTAATTAATGTGAAATAGTTTGGATAATGTTTTATTTTGTAAAATAATAAATTAGTGTCTGAATTTACATGATTTATTAATATTACTTTTTTAAAAAAAATTGTGTACGAGTTGCAAATTTAAAAAACTCAACAATTTAGTTTTTTGGTTATTTCTTCAATTGTGTATGAAAAGAGTAATTTGTTGTGACTTTTGTAAATTTTAAAACTAATTTGTACATAGTAAAATTTTTAAAGAGTAATATTAAGGAACTTTGTAAATTAAGAAACTGATTAATTTATTAGCTTTTTTGTTTTTTTTTCACATGTTACTAACATTATAAGACTAATATCTTTCAAACTCTGTTACTAAAAAAAATTCTTTCAACAAGTGTTTGCACTAAAAATTGAACTTATATATTTACCTTAGTAGTGTAATTACTTACTACTATATTTAATACTTGTTGGTATTATTTTATTAATTTAATCTTAAAATAAAAATGAGTTATTTGTCAAAAAATAAAGGTTGCAGGAACTTAGTTACAATTTTATCCCTCAATCATAGAGTGCCTCTTTTAGGTTAATCATCGCTTTACCTTCAAAAAGAAGATTTTGATCAATTAATTAATTTTCTTTTTACGATATAGAATATAGATTGTGAGTTATATAAAAGAAGTATTTCTTGTTTTGGATTTTTTTTAACATTCATTCATTCATATAAACACAAACAAAAATAATTACATGAAACACATATATTAACAAAAACAAAACATAAAATAAGCGTACAATTAAAGAAACAAATTACTCGGCAACACACCTATTCAAAACATTTCTTAAACACCTAATTTAAATTATAAGAAATATATAGCTATTAAAAAAATCATGAGAAAGATATAGAACACATTTTACAAAAGAAATATTATAGAATTAAGAAGAAGAAGAAAAGGTTATCAAAACAGAAACAACACCCCATTCACTCTTTCTTTAAGTATAAGCTTCGTACACTTTCTTCTCCAAAGATTTGAATAGCATTGTCACATGTAAGTGGCAAATCTTGAAAAGGCGAAGGACTCTTGCCATGAAGAGCATAAATCTTTCAAAAAAGAAAAATATAGCTCAACAAAAAGAGAGAAGATAACAAAAGAACCTAAATCACAAAATAAGGAAAAAAATGCATATGGGAAGGTAGAATTTTTTTTTTTTTTCTGGGACAGGCGGGGAGGTGGTTGTTGCTCGCGAGAGTCGGGTATCTTTGACATTGGGCTCGGGGTATCTTAAAAGTTTTAATTATTGTTAAGCCTGTGTGTGTGATCCGGACCAAATCATGTAAAAATCTTTCCGTAGTTCAAAAAAAAAATGTAAAAATCTTTCCATATTCAATTGTCTGGGCTTTAGCATTTCGTTGAGCCCAGTCTCAAATCTACACTTAATAATTCAAGCTCATCCAAAACATAGACTGGACTTGGTCTGGTCATTTCCAACATCCAAGAAAGCTTTTAATTTTTATTTTATTTTTCCAGGAAGTTAAGATATATTAACATGGATATAAAAATGTATAGTAATTTTATAAAAATTTCCCTTGAGTGATTACTATGAGGAAAAGTTTGTCATCTAAAATAGTTTCAAAATCATTATTACATTGAATTATATACTTTCCTATAAAAGTATTTTTCTTGGTCTTTTTTGCAAGCTTTTCTTTGGAAAATGCAGAGGATCAAAAGTTTACTGCTATCCAATGGAGTTAAATTTGGCTCGGCTCAAGATTAACTACGAGTTTGGTTAATAAAAATTTAAATAAAAATAAAACTAAATGGTTAGATTATAAATAAATACCTTTTGATTTTTTTTCGTTATTATTAATAATTATCTTTTTTATTTGTGAACAAATTGACAAGAGGATTATAAAACGTATCTGCTAACAATTCAAATGTTTTATGAACACAAAAACGTAATTTGAATAAAAATATCATAATGTGGTTACGGGCCAATTATATTCAAACAATTTTTTTTATTTTTTTATATTGGAGATATTGCATGGAGAAAGGAGAGTGGACCACGTATACTAGGACTTCTGACATTTATGGTCAAAAAGGTGTTATTCGAACCAAGGCTCTGGACAATTCATGGAAGAAAAAAATTATAAACTGAAATAATTACGTATGCTTTTGAATTTATTTCTAATTATTAATTGCATGTTTGAATTTTTGTGCGATGACTATATTTGATTTCCCACTTATGAAAGAAGCCTTGTCATTTTCAATGGAGTAAATGATAATTTTATTCATTATAATTTGGCAAAAAATTAAATTGTCCTTATATGATTACTATGTCATTTAATTTCTTATAATTTATTATCTAATAACTGAATTATTTATAATTTTTTATTTAAATTTTACTAAAATTAATCACATAAATATTAAAAAATAAAAAAATTTATTCTCAAAAAAGTCTTTTCACTTAGCAATTTCAGATTCGTATCATTCACTTACTATAATATACTAAACAACTTTGAACCTACTCTTTAGAGTACACTTATTGACCCATTCCCTAATGTATAGTTCAATTTGCAAGGTCAAGTTGATGGACAGGTTCCTTAGATTTCATCAAATTAATATTTAGTACTTTCTTTCTTATAATGGATCATGTGTAATATTTTCTTTCTAAATTTCATGTCTATCCTTTTCAGTCCCCTGGAAATTTTTCCTTAAGACTTTGTAGCATTATTGAGGGGTCACCGATTTTGTTGTTACTTGCCAACAACTCCCATCTTAGCGTCTAGTTAAACGCCTAACAAAATTCTTAATCAACGTCAACTCGTCATTATATATTAATGGTTAGCTATAAATGATAGGGTACCAAATCGGTAATTGTCGAATTTTTTGTGAATTAGCTGTGCTATAAAACATGAAGAGTCCCACAAAGAAATCTATAAAATTTAATATTTTAAAAATTGGACTGATAATTAAACTGGTAAAAAAAAAAGTTCACAATTCACTTATTGAATGGCAGTTGAATTGATAATAAAATATATAATATATTTTAAAATTTTTTGTATTATAAAATATTATATATTAAAACTTAAATATATAAAATTAATTAAATAAATAATTTAAGATAGAAATAATCAAATAAATATACTAATATATTTAAAATTTTATTAATAACTCTGATATTTATGAAAGAAGTTTATATTTTTACATGATATATATAATACTCAATAAACAATAATAGTAATTACAATATCATTTTTAATAAAAAAAAATTAAAATACATGTATAATTATTATTAGTATACAAAATCAGAAAAATGACATTGTTTTGAGTTAAAATAATTTTTAAAAATATTCAAAATGGTGTGATTAATTTAATAATAGAAAGAAAATTGTTTAAATTGATCTGATTTACCAATTTTTTTTTGTCAATTTTGACCTTTTTTTTAATTTTTTTAACCTGATCACCAATTCTTTAACTAATTTTAAGGTTAAATCAAATCAGTCGCTCGGTTCATCAATTTTTAGTTCAACTGACTGATATGATCCAAGTTTTTACAGCACTAGTAAAATCCAATATGACAGTTGAAAACGAGAAGAAAAAAAAACAAGAGTGCTAATTAAAACTGATCCCATAGTGAATTTGGGAGAAACTCTTAGTTTTAATTACTTAATGTATCATTCCATTAGTGTATTCAACAATTGATATTAATCTAAGTCTTATACCTGAGACTCAACACTTGATTGAAATCGCAATCGTTGGATATGCTCTTAGTAGTACTAGAGTTAGTGTAACTAGAGAGGTAGAGACTTGTCTAAAAAAAAAAAAAAACTAGAGAGGTAGATTAGGAACTTGTTTGACCTGCTTTTAAATGATATAACAAAACTTATTTTTCTAGTGTAAGAAAATAAGAAATTGAAACTTCTCCTTTTGAAACAGAATTTAAAAAAGCAAAAATTAAATACTTTTTTGGATAGTAATACCCTACTAAAAATAAGTTTTACAAATTAAATATTATTCAACATTACCTTTCTTCTAACTAAGTAAGTTATTTTTAGTAATTTGACAGTAAATTGCTTTTTTTGCAAAGTAGTTGGTCAAACGTTAATGACATTAATGAAAAACATTTATTAGATTATTTGGCCAAATATTAATGACTATTGTTGCAATGCTTTTTGATTTACTAATTTTTTTAAACAATGATTTCTGAATAAGCAAAAAAACAAATATAGAATATTTTATATTGAATTAAATTTTATATATCTATTAATTAGACTAACCTAAGAAGTTATTTAATATATACAAATATTTCTCTTCAACTTTATGTCATTCAAATGTGATTCTTTGTGTTGTTAAAATTTTCCTTGTTGTTACTTGTTTTTACAAGTCTCATGGTATTCCAATTGAGCAGTTGTCATTTTAAATTAATAAGCATTGGAAAATAGCATCAACATAGTGTTTTGCCCATACATTCATTCTTTAGTCAATGATCCATTCCCAATTAACTACAATACAGCTCCATTCCGATGCAACATCCTATGTCCGTCCAAAGAGTGAAAATTAAACTAATCCCTTAAGATATATTAACAATTTACGCCGAGTCTATAACATTAATAGTTTCAACCTTTTTTTTATAGAGCAGATAATATATATCTCTGCAACCTTCAAGAAAGGACAAAGAGGATAATGCCTTAGCACATTGATATATGTATATATATTGAACTCTATTGGTGCTGTTCTCCGACATGATTCTCCTTTATAAGTCAATAAAAAAATGCTTAAACTATGGTATATTATATTTTTAGATCGCTGGTGTATATGCTACAGAGGTTGGACGTCTTCATTCTTGGTACAACAGAAAAGGCACCTAATTTTTGTTTTTTTGAAAGATTCTTATTGATGTTAATATAATGAGAAATGTCAAAATGCACAATAACTGACAAAACCAACCTTCTTCTTCTTTTTTTATTGAAAAAGTTTAGAGAGAAGAGAAACTACTGTATTTTAAAGTTAGAGCATGTCACAAATTTCACAACTTATAGTATTACTTACAGATCACTTATCAAGAGAGATTATTGGAAGCGAGAATTGAACTTTATATACACACACACACACACTGATAGGCGGATAGGCTCTTTATTTTCCTTCTCTTCCACGTAGCTTAAGTCTCTCTGCAAAAACCTTTAATTCTTGGAATACCTTTCATCACTTGCTCTCAATCCCTCTTTCCCCGATTCTTTGAAGAAATATATATGCACATGCCACGCAAAACAAGCAATACTTTGGAGTTTGGTATCAAACCTAAATCCAGAACTGATTTTGTAGTGTAGGCCCTCTTTTTGTTCTTTGGGAAAAAAACAGCTCAAATTCCTGTTTTAGGAGTCTTGGAAAGTAAACCCTTTAGGATGGGAGGAAAAATGATCAAGATTTGTGCCCATATGATCAGCACATATTGTGGGAGACAAGTTTTTCTTGTTTGGATTCCACTTTCTGCCACACCCACTTTCCCCAATCTCCAATTACAAAACATGTATTATAATTAATGTCTCCCTCAAATTCTGCATTGAACTTTGAAGATATATAATAGCTGGGATCAACATTGAGCATTATATATACTGACGACAAAACATATGCATGACAGTCTAATTGCAGCTTAATTTATAATTAATTAATTGCTTGTAAGAGGATAGATGATGGAATCCCACACTAGGGAGCTAAGGTTAACTCATGTAATACTTAAGAGGCAGGGTCTTCCCCTTTACAAGGTGATTGTTTTTTAGGGTGCAGTCCCCCCGCTTGCTTAGATTTCCATCAATTGGTATCAGAGCTGGACTTTATGAAAAAGGCTACCTAAAGAGGGTGCCACTTGTCAAGCCTTAGGAAAGGTACAACCTGATGTTCAGACTTTGTTGGTTGGCATGAGCGCCCTTAATAGTGGTGACCCAGCATGAGCACCGCAAAGTACAGTCGTCGATGATGTTAGCTCTTTAGGAGCGGTGCTACAATGAAGGCCCACTTTGAGGAATCAAGAGTAATTCATGTGTAGTTTTTAAGGGGTGGGTTCCTTTCTCCTTACAAGCCAGTGTTTATGAGTGGGTTTCTCTGTTTTCTTAGGTCTCCAACAATAGTTAAACTTGTATTATCAATGTTAATAATGGTTAATTGTGAGTTGTGACTGAATTGTGGCCTTCCTAAACAAGAGCAATTTTCACCTTTTAAATAACTATATATAACCTTGAGTGAACGTGTTTATTTTCAAAGACAGTGATAAGTTAAACTCCATATATAGTTGAGTTCTGCATCAAACTAAAAAAAGTTGGGTGCATCAGAAGTCAATAAAGTTTATGTAAATTTCAACTCCCCTCCTCGCCTTTCTAGATTTCCTTTAGAAGAAAGTTCAATTTTCAAACAATTTGGTGGTAAATCCTCCGTTAGGAAATTATTATTCTCTTAATTAACAGCAATAAAATTTAAGGTTAAAAAGTGAAACTAATGATGCTTACTGATAACTGATCCTAGTGCAGTAATGCCAGGTTCATTTAATTTTGACTACAATTTATATAATGCTTGGACTTGGACTTTTTTTTCTCTTATATTCTTCATTATTGGATGCATGCGACAAGTTGAGAAATCTCTAATATAATCTTTCCTTTTGCTTCCCCATGCATGGAAGTCTACAAGTTGGAGTCAAGATTCCAGTCATAGCTCAAGCACTTGGAAATCTTAATTGCAATTTGTGAAATGTGCTTTCATATTACATTATATATATTGCCACCAAAACCTGTTGAAAGTGCCTTTAAAACTAAAATATAAGACCGATGAGCTTGTTGCTCAAGTAGTAATTAGGCAAGCTTAGGGTTGAAATGTCTTTACAATATCAAGATTTGAACCCATCGAAAAACACTTATACATAAGGACAGTCATAGTATTTTAAATAAAATTAATCCCATATTCAAAGAGTGTAAAAATATTCATACCAAGATCAAAGAATAAAACATATGTAAGTGTCCTTGTTCAAGCACATATCGGACAGCCCCCTCCCCATAACTGCATTATCAAGGTTGTTCAATTGATAATCATCGCCTAAACAGACCAAAAATCAGACGTCAGATTTGCACATGCTTATATATATTTTAAAAAAAAGTCTCAAAAGAGTAGAATTATTTATAATCAGAACTTGCACATAGGGACAGGAAAACAGTGGTGGTGAAATGGGAAGAAAGTCTTTGTTTAGGTGAGAATAAATTGAAAGGTTGATAAAGGAATGGACCACACAATATACTTACAAGTTACACCTATGATGAGATTATAGCTCTAGCTTGGTGAATTTGACAAAAAATTATCTCAATAACAAAGAGAGAGAGAGAGAGAGAGAGAGAGAGAGAGAGAGAGAGAAGTCTCTATAGCAGAGGTCAAACAATAAAGATAATCACGAGCAAGCAAGAGAGAGACAGAAAGAGAGGTAGATTTTTACAACTGTCAAGGGAGAGAGAGAGAGAGAGAAGGAGGAGAAAAGAGTAGGGTTGTCACATGATTTCCAACAGTACAAAAGGGGCCAGCCGCATCTGTACCCATTATGTGGGTTTATTACAATTTAAAGAGAACAAGTAGTAGTCTGTCCGAATATTGTTGATTCTCAATTTTCTTTTTCAATTTCTCCTTGGGAAACATAAAGTCTTTCATAATATCTTAAACCTTGATGACTGTAATTGACTAATTCTGCTGCTGAGTGATACCAAAAAGACATCTCAAAACCAGGTATCAAGGTATACCTCTCTCTCTGTCTCTTTCTGCCCCTCCATCCCCTTCACCCACCAAAGAATCCTAGCATGATCAGGGATTGAATCCAGTTCAGTATGTTTCTGTTCCAGTTGTTTTATAAGTTTAGCTAAGTCATGGTGCTTTTCCTCCGGTGATTGATTGAAGAAAGGTTTGGATAGGGTTGGAAGAGAAAAGATATAGGCATATCATCATCGTATATATATGGTTTGTATTAAGACGGACAAAAAAGTACTCAAAATACCATGCTATTCCATACTTTTGTGTTATTTGATTCCTGTATGTTTTGAGCAACAAAAGATATTTTCTTTCTCATTCTACCGCTTTATGGGCTTCTTCCCCACCCCCTTTTGAGTTTATATACCTAGGATCATGTCTTCCCTTGATTTTTGTTTCCTATGATAATAATACTATAATCGTTCCTCAAATTAATACTACCGGAAACACTGATTAGTGTAGAATTTTCAATCTCTACTGAAACTACATGAGATTTTCTATTCATAGTTTGATACAGAATTCCATAAGTCTGTTGAAGATATTCATAATTAATTTCTATCTTTGCTTGAAAAGTATATAATTTAATTTCTTCGGCACTGCTTTTTCCTACTGAAGTGCATTTCTCTAATCAAGATATATGTTTTGATTTTGGGCATGATAATGATTAGATATTATTTTGTGTGGATATATCTTTCCAAACGGGGCTTAAATTATGTGCTTGGTGCACTTAATATTTATGTAAATTAGTCTGCATATATTTTTTGCAAAGTGAATCGCAGGCTTTCTTCGAATTCGTAGTTTCAGCAGTCAAAGGAAAACAACTTTCTTCCTTTATATTTCCTGATTAAGAAATGAAATGACCTAAACGCACTCTTTCTATCTTTTCTTCACTGTAAATATCTTCTTCTATTCTTCAGTTTTCTTTTCTACTTTCTACATAAATTGTGATCATTCTATAGCATCCATTGTTGATTTTATGAAAAATACTTAAATGGTCAAATTAATACTATAGATCTTATCTGAACGCTTTCATTGAAAACTTTACACAAAGGTAGAGAAGTAGGTTGTATTCTTTATACTAAAATTCTTCAACTACTTCTATTTATATTGTTGGATGATACTATTCTCGTTAATAATTGTCTTGTGCTGTAAATTTACCATCACCTTCTGGCATCTCCGTATTTAGGTGCACTTAAAAAGATTTAAAGCTTAGTAATTGTTGTAGACAAGTAGTTGCTGTTATATTTTTATTATACTTACATTACAGCCTGTCCTCATATATTCTTATTTAAGTCGCTTCATTGCATATTTTGCCAACTTTCTTTATGTGCATTTATAAATTTCCTCTCTTTGTTTCAGCGAAATGCAAACATTTTAAAGGTTGGATCAGACTTAGAGGTGATACTGGGGAACTCAGAATAATCATGTCAGAAGGGCATGAGATTCATGACATTGAGAACAATGAGGAAACTTCATTGGGATCTAATTCCCAGAAATGTTCATCCTTCGACTTGAATGAAGAAGCTAGTAGCGAAGAGAACAATCACACAGACGAGGCCTGTGATGAACTCATCACAGCGGAGGAGAATGAGAAAGCAAAGGATCATGAGGCTGATTCATCAAATAGAAGCACATCAAGAGAATTAGGAAATGAACGAAGAGCCACAGTAAGGCAGTATGTTAGATCGAAGATGCCTCGGCTTCGGTGGACTCCTGACCTACATCTCTCCTTTGTGCATGCTGTTAAAAGGCTTGGAGGTCAAGAGAGTAAGTATAACTGAACTTTAAAATTTAAACTATATACCCAAGGACGAGACAAAATTGAGGATGAACATTTGAAGAATTGAATCTTATATGACATGTCTGACACAGACATGACTATTTTCCTTTAAGTGTCCGAAGCATTTAGCCCTAACAAGCTAAATGTTTGTGCAGGAGCAACACCCAAGTTGGTGCTTCAGCTAATGAATGTGAGAGGACTCAGCATTGCTCATGTCAAGAGTCACTTGCAGGTAACAGATAAAGGGGGTTTAAGTTTGATAGAAACTCTTCAATTTAGATTTTTCAGTGAAGTTTATTTATTAATCTTTCCCACGAATAATTCCATGATTATGCAATTTCTTACAGATGTATCGAAGCAAGAAACTTGACGAATCTGGGCAAGGTGAGGATTGTATCCTAGTGTCTTTATTTGCACAAATAAGCTAGCAACGAAGCTTTGTGTTCTTCCTTTCTTTCTTTTTCTTCTATTATATTAGATTTTAACAACGATGTTAATCCAAACCCAGCATATATAGAGACATGGCAAATGATCATCCTAGTTAGATACTTATTAGTTATTACTCCGAATTTATTTCATCATGAAGCCTCATCACATAATCTAGGTACCTATATGTATTTGGTTGCAATGGTATCTTCAGATCATTTTGTACGTCAATTAAGATTAGACTTTTCTTCGGTAGATATTAAAGGTGTACTTCCCCCATATTGACCTTATACATTTAAGAGAATAAATTCTTTTAAGTATTGATTGATTTGAGCTGAAATAATTAAAATAGAGAATATATATTTTTGATCACTAAGCCAATCTCTTGGAGTTGCCACTATATATGTTTATACTAATGATGATATGTTGGTCGGTCTAACAATTTACCAAAAAAAAAAACTGTTAATCCTTTTATACTTTGAGTTCAACAATGAGTAGTACTATTCATATCTTACAAATTAAATTCTTGTAATTTTTTAAAACAAAAAATGGAGTCCTCCAAATAATGCCAGTTGTCAAGTAGGATATATATATAAAAAAAATTTCATAAAAAAATTGGTTGTTGTGGCTAATATAGTGAATTTTATATAACAACAATTTTCAAAACTCATTTTTGTATGTTTAGAATACATTCTTAAAAACCAACTTCATTTAAAAAAAAAACACTTTTGGATGGAAGTTAACACGTGTAAATATTATATTTAATTAACAAGTAAACTTTTGTAGAAAACATCAACATCAAACTTCTTGTCTTATATAGAATTTTCTTCTTACTTAGGTCTCAGGTTAGGTACCTAATAGGGGGTGAATGAGAATTTAATATATATAGACATACATAAACAAACAGGCGCACAAAATATGGCTCATTTTATGTATGATTTTTGAAGTAACACCAGTCATATATATATATATATATATATATATATGATCGTAGATTTGATCTGTGTAAGTCTCTATGGCGCTAGCTATGTTCAAGCAAATTAAAATTTAACACACTAATTCAAAATCTTATAGTTCAAGTGGTAAGTAGACTAAATTTAGCAGTTGAAAACTTTTTTTAATATCAGGAGTTCGAGATTGGGAAAAAACACTTGTGGAGAGAAAAAATATCAGTACTTTGAATGAAATTAATTTTATACTAAAAGAGTATAAAAATACTAGTGTTATGACTAAAAAAAACTCCAATACACTATTCTGTGTGAATAGTATAAATTAAAAATGTTGTGTAATTAATCATTATTCAATTTGAAAGTATTGATGCATGCAAAACTCACTCCCAACTGCAAAGGGAACTTGGAAGGGCTTGAGGCTAGGGTTACCTCATCATATAGTAGTACTGTTGTTTATACTTTTAAAATTTTAAATCATTGATTTTTTTTCATCATTAGTTTTTCAATTGCATTTGAATTTCTACAGTGGAAGTGTGAATAGTATTTATTCAAAATGTTGTGCAACTATTATTACTCAATATAAAGTATTGATGCATGCATGATAAATTCACTCCCCACTTGAAAGTGAACCTGGAAGGGCTTAGATTTAGAATTAGGGTTACTTCATATCATATACTGGTAAATCAAATCACTTAATTTTCTTAAGCTAATTAATTCCATATTTCTTTGCAGTAATAAGTCAAACGTACAGGTCTACCCAGCTTGGTCGTATTTCTCAGCTATCGTATCAATCTATGAATACAAATCAACAATTCAAGATGGGAAATGGTGGAATTATTTTAGCAGGCAATTGCAACGAGCATGGTGTTCTTCAAGGTCTCACGAAGCCCTCTTTTACCCTTTCACACTCACATGCAAAGGCTGCAGATTCAAGGTGATTATGGGTAATTCTATACACATTCAAATAGTTTTAATTCACCCAGTCGAGTTAGTTAGTTTGGTAGAGAGGGATCACGTCTTCTTATTAACCTAACTTATAAGACTGTTCAAGAATGAGATTTAATATCAAGCAAAACACAGGAATACATCTAGACCATAAAAAAAAAAAATAGTTATAAGTAAGTTGATGCTTTCAACTGTTCTACAAAGTAGAAAATTATAATTACGTATTTACAAATTATAAACCAAAACCTGTTGAGAAATTCTTAGATTGACTTGGTTTATTAAAAAATAGATAGATTAAACCAATCATGAATAATTATGTAAGAATATTAGACTCATCTTTCAATATGACACACTTCTAACATGCTTATAAGTCTATTCATAATTGGTATTATTTTCATTTTTTTTTATAAATTGTGTGTGCCTGAGAATTTCTTAAACTTCCTATAATAATAACCATTATTCATATTTAATTTCTCTTTTCTCCTCTTACTTGAAATCACAGGCACCAACAATGGTATTTCAATAATCAGCCTTTTCGAAGGCCAAGTAATTCCATACCAAGCAATGAAGTGATGCCCTCATCAACAACCTTACAAACTCAAGGAAGACCTGCAGTTTCAAGCCAGATTCTACTGAATGATACAACCAGCCGAATTGCACCCATGAGACCTAGCCAATTTCTGGAAGAGAAAAAGTGGCCTCTATTAGAAATTATCAGCAGTCATCAATGGAAGCAAAAAAAGTCACGTAACGATATTACTTGGCCAAATACAGGTTCACAATCTGCACTTGACCAACTTGGCACCACGCCTTCATCTGTTGGGGCAGCTGAATGGAGGCTAGAGAACAACACAAGAATCAGGGAAAATATTTCAAACGCCAATGACCCTAGCAACTATTCCAATAACAGTTTGAAGCTAGAATTTGAGCCCCCATTTCGGATTAAGGTAACATTAATTTAGTTTAGAAAATTAGATATTGTTCACTTAACACCTAAGAACTTAAGTTTTTGAGTCGAAATGGTCATATTGACATGATATTAAAGCCTCAATCACCAAGTGATAAGTGTGGTGGGTTGATACTTTGTTTACACATCAAACTCAAAAGGCTTTCAAACAAAGAGATTTATTAAAAATTATAACAAAACTATTCACGACCCTTCATTTAATGGATTAAACTTTTAATTTTAATTTTCTTAGACACATGTCACTATTTGTTGTTCTTCTTCAACATTCATAGTTATTGTTTGCTGAATGATCATATGCAGTTAAATCAAGAGAAACTGCGGAAAGACGAGCAATGGTTGCCTGATTTGCAACTAGGATTAATGAGTCAGAGAGATGGCAACAATGATGATGCTGGCAAGGCAGATCATTACAGAGAAACGCAAGAAATTAGCACTAAGCTTTCCCTTTCTTAGAATCCAGACCATGTTAATAGTGCGAATACCAAAACATAGCTAAACAAAAAACTCAGATAATTTACAAACGAAAACAGGTACACAAACAAGACCAAATCATGGGCTTGCCAGTATATAGATTTTTTTTTTTCATTTTTTTTTGAAATAGGATTAATTGGACTATAAAATGAAATCTATATGATTGTATGAGTGATTCCCATAAGCATTTTTCGTTGTGCAAGTTTTTAGTTTGATCAAGCACCAAGTACAATAAAGAAAAAAGCAATTAATACATAGATTTAAAAAGATTTGGAATTACGTCGGCATGAGTAAGGGGTAAAGGATGGAACAAACATTAAAACTATGGAACGGTTTACTGTAGGAGCTCCTGCAACTTGAGATAAGATTTATGGCAGAAAATAGATTTAGTAGCATTAAGTTTAGAAAGTTAGACACAAGCTGAACGTTTCTTGTTTTATTTATTTATTTATTTGTAGTAGCTTACTAGTATATTGTGTTTTTTCCAGCTACTTAAAAAAGTATGTGTTTATTTTCTTAACAAATGTGAATTACATAATAAGTAAAATTAATTATGCAACTGAAAGTAAAAAAAAACAAAGCACCTCCATCTTAGCCATTGCATTGCTCTGAAAGCTAATAATTTGGCACAGCACAATCTGTTATTTTTTAAGTGAACAGCACAAAGCTAGTTGCTTTGCCAAGAGGATGATTTGATGTGACTAAAATGGGTTTGTTACTCTCCAAAAATTTACTTAGCAAACCCGTCAAAGAGGCAACAAAATCCAAGTTAGGGATATTACACCAAGTATAATCTAATCTTATTTGGATACTACGAGATAGGCTAACATCCCAAATGTCTTTATTCAAATTCTTTATTAAGTTTTAATTACTTTAATTAGTCAATTAAAAATCTCAATTCTCAAATAATAATTCTATTAATTAATTAATTAATTTTTTTCATCTTATACTACATTACATTATCCCTAATGAAGCGGGAAAGTTCAAGTTAGACGAAGAAACTTCGTGCGAACAAACTTGATTGTTAATTTATTCATTTTCTTCCAAAATAACCAAGGAGTAGAAACATCCTCTTCCAAAATAACCAAGGAGTACAAACTTGATTCGGGGATAGATGGTGACCAATATGAGTATTCTGATATGCTTTGGCCAGAATGTCTTTCATATTCTGAGCAATTATGCTCCAATGGGATGATGAATGTGCTTTCTTTATCTGTACAGTGTCCCACCAACTCATTCTTCATAGAATTTTCATGACCCTCATCTGCATGCTTCTTTTGTCTCCTCATTAATGGTGGTGTACTTCTCAACTAGTTGTGGGTGCAAGTAGAGCTACAGACCATTAGTTTCTTTCGTGTGCTGCCATGCTGTCTTAAGGCATTCAGTAAACACAGTTGAGCTTTCTTCTTCTCAGTGGCCATTCAGCATTACATATTAATTTTCCAGCGGTTTCTTTTATAGGTAATCAATAAATATCATTATAAAATTAAAACTTGTGGTATCTTCTAACTTTAACATAAAGTGGCATATCCTTACGTTAAACTTTCACATAAAAATTAAAGAGCATTCTATATTAATTAAGCAGACACACAAAGGAAAAAAAAACACTTGATCAATGGATTATTAAAATGAACCATGAATTTTAAATGAACTTGGAAACTTAGACACGACAATTCTCTCAAAGGACGTGCCTCAAATTAATATAGTAAATGCAGGCGAATTCAATAATAAAAAAATATATTAAATAATTTAAAAAATAATGTAATTATGTACCAAAAAAGTAATATAATTTATTGAATTTTAAAAATAATGTTTTAAGCATGTGTGTATTCAAAACTATTTTGATCAATTTGCCGCAGTCCATTTTTTGAATTACATCAGATGGCCATGTCTTCTTAATATAAAAATAATTTTAGTAGATGAAAATTCATCAATGTCGGGCACAATTGAATTCATCATCATGAAGGTTGCGGAAGGTCAAGAACTTACAAAATAAACTCGCTAAATTGTTGCGGCCACAGAAAACCAAAAATACGATTGTTCTAATATTGGCTTCATTCTGACAGATAGTTAGTTAAGATAGGTGATGTGTTAGTTAAATAGTGGTTAAGAGGATAAATGCTTTATAATACTTTGTAATCAGGGGGATTAGGTACTGGTTATGTAAGATTGTACTTTCTAAGAGAAGGATGCATTCCTTGCTCTGTAAACAATAAGCCTCTCTTTGAGGAACGAAAGAGTTAAGAGAGGTATTAGCAATAAGAGATTGTTTAAGAGGAAAGCTTTGGTGTGATTCATTTGTTGATAATTTAGCAGAAATCTTAACAAATTGGTAGAAGAGCTTCTGGTGGAGATCGATCATGGGCATTGCTTAATTTGATATTGACAAATTCACAGAAAATAATGACTGTGCTATGGAGGTTGAAGATGAGCGCACTGCTTGTACAATAGGAACTTAAAGATGCCCTTAACGGTGAAAATAACTTGCGTGCTAATCTTTCTGACAAAGAAAAGAAGTAAATTCTTGCAAAGACCCATAATGCTCAATTTTTGTTCTTAGGGACAAAGTGCCGAGGGAAATATCAAAAGAAAAAACTGCATCTGCAATTTAATCCTTGGCCAATAGGTTATACCTCAAGCAAAGATTGTATACCTTGAAAATGGCCCCAAAAAAAATCCTTAGAGGTTCACATGAATGAATTCAACAAAATCATTCTTGATCAAGAAAATATAGAGATCAAAATTAAGGATAAAGATCAATCATTGCTTCTGCTAAAGTTCCTATCCAATGAATTTGACAACTTATCAGATACCCTCATATATGGCCATGATTAATTGAATTTTGAGGAAGTACAATCTGCATTATTTTCAAAAGAACTAAAGAAGAAGGCAAATGGAAAGGATGACAGCACGGTTAAATGTTAGAGGAAGGTCAGAAAAAAGGAGAACAAAGGGAAAAAGAAGGTAAGGTCCTAGTCAAGAACATTCAAAAGAAAATGTTTCTTATGTCATAAGGAGGGCCACATGAAAAGAGATTGTCTAGAAAGAAGAAAAGAGACAATCAAAGAGATAAAGAATCAGGTAATGCTGACATTGCATTAGATGGATATGAAAGTTCAGACCTACTATGTATTTCAGGGGTAAAATCCAAATCTTAATGGGTGCTAGACTCAGGCTGCTCATTTCATATGTCTCATTAAGGCGTCGTTTAAAATTTTCACGGGGTTTGATGCGCGGCAAGTGCTACTGGGTAATAAAAAAAATCCTACAAGGTCATGGGAATAGGCACTGTGAAACTGAAATTAAAAGATTCTATGAAAAGACTCTTGACGGAAGTAAGATTTGTACCATGGAAGAACCAAGCACATTGATGTAAGGTTGTAATTTATCAGAGACATCACAGCAAGTGATGAAGTGAGCTTAGAGAAGATTTATACTGCTGAAAATCCAGGTAACATTTTAACAAAGGCTTTGCTATCTCCGAAGTTCAAATATTGTTTGAAGTTGTTGAATGTAAAGGAGCTAACTTAGATATAAATCTGAGTCATGTAACGTTGCATACTGTAATTGTTAAAAATAAAGTCAAGGTGGAGAATTTAGTAATATTGGCTTCATTTTGATAGTTAATTAGTTAAGATAGGTGACATGTCAGTTAATTAGTGGTTAAGAGGACAACTGCTTTTTAATACTTTATAATCAAGGTGATTAGGTACTGGTTATATAAGGTTGTAATGACTAAGTTACGGAGTATGAATTCTTTGCTCTGTAAACAAGAAGCTCTCTTTGAGGAACAAAAGTCTCAAGATAGGTGTAAGCAATAAAAAGTTGTTTCATAGGAAAGCTTTGGTGTGATTCATATGTTGATAATTTGGTAGAAATCCTAAAAAGGATGAACAAGCAAATGTAGAGAAAGGAGTGAAATTAGCATACGAGAGAAGGCGAAAGCAAGAAAAAAGGCCAGTAAAGAGCTTGATCGCCCATCAAGTGAAAGAATATCAAATAGGTTTATCTTTGTCTCTTCTTTTATTTTATTTTTCATTTGAAAGAAGAATTGTGACAACACAGGAAACCAAGATTCATTGAGGTAGAGAGCAATTTAATGGCGAAAGAAAAATATAGTACGTAGAGCTCAAACTCAACTTTGAGAAAGAAGCAAATTTGAGAGGAGTGATGAGGAATAGTTTATGTAAGAAGGTTTGTGCCCAAGTTGTTCTAATTTTAGAAGCAGGTACTTCCATTCCATTTCATGCGGGCACGAGGCACCCTACAAGGTGAGTCTACACTATGATAGGTCTCTTTAATGGAGTAGCAACCCACTATAATCAATGATCATTTAACTACTTAAAAAAAGAGAAGAAAAAGGACATGATTGGTTAAACTTAGTTGGCAAGTTTTAACTTTTCCTTGAGAAGCTTTTCACTATAAGAGGAGAAAAAGTGCCTTTAGTTGGTGTCTCTTAGAATCCAATGCGAATTGGAGAAAAGTGGAGTTTCTCCTTTCAAAATTTTAGGAAGAGCCTTTGCATAGGAGAAACATTTTTCAACATCTTTGATTGGAAAATTGAATAGTGATTTGTGCTCTGATTTTGATGAAATTTTAGTCTATTATTTTCAGTACTTTGAGCTTTTATTTGTACAGTCTGAATGTGGTTTTGCCTTCTCTATTTGGCTAGGTTGTTATAGCCATTTTGTGCAGATTTTATATTTTGGTGATTTGTTGATTCCACCGATTATATGGATTAGTAAGTGTGGTTGTGTGTGGCTAAAAAATTATCCATGTACTCATTGATCTTTTCATAATGGATTATTTTTTAGACTTGATCCAATGGGTTTTTTTTACCCTTTATCTTGAGAGGTTTTTCACTTTAAAAAGTGTGTGTTCTCTAGTGCAATTTGTGCATTATCGGATGGATTTATACTTAAAATATTTATACACTTGTTTGCTATATTCTTTGCTCCTCACAGATTCACTCAAGTAAAAGGGGAGATAAATCCATTTTGTACCCGCCGCCGGCTATTGCCGTTCCCAACATAAACTTGATCCATGATGCCAAGCCCATGGTTGTTTCATCTATGGTTTAATTCTCAATTTCCTTTCCTTATGTATATCACGTCCATGGTTTCTCTTGTCATTTCTTCTGTACCTGGTTTTAATTGCGATTCCAAAATCATGACCATTTAGAAATATACAAAATAAGTAAAAATACAAGTGAACCTGCGTAGAATAAAATATTTACTTTTTATAAACCAAAAATAAAAATAAAAATTAGTGCATTATATTTATACACCGTAATATTAGTGTACTTTAAAAAAATCCTTAATTTTATATATAATAGACATGTATGTAACTAATTAAGCTATTGTTCACCTTCTAAGTAGATATTTATAATTAATCTCAAATATTACTACAAGAAAAAAATAGTATATATTACATTATATTCTTACATCAAATATTAGTATTGTTATACAAGATAAATTAGGATTTGGATTGACCGAACCTACTCATTTGAGAATTCTTTCTAATAATGATGAAAAAGTTTCACAAGCAATAACATTGCGTTGTAATGTAAAGAGAGTTAAGACTCCGACCAAGCTATATAAGCATAATCATTCGCAACTAACTGCACATGAAGTGGCAATGGCCTAACACGTGATCTCTAGTTGACAAACCAAACTTACTAAAATGTACCTAGACTCACCCACTTACCAATATAAATAAAGGTTATCTTCCATCATTTTAAGAAAATCCTCTCTCATTTGCTTAATATTTTCTCTCTCTAAGTTCGCTCTTAACTATGTCTTTACTAATTTAAGCACCAAAATCCATTGAGACCCCAACCATTCTTTATTTTCGAAAATCCACAATTGAAAGACCAATCAACCGCTTTTGAGTTTGAGTTCTATGGATAGACACCAAACGACCGCCTTCCACAACTGAACTCCAAAGTTCTCCACCGTAAAATAGATATTTTCTTTTACTATTACATTATATTTTCCTGTGTAAGATATTATGTTTCATAATTATGAAATCAGACAATTTAATGAGCCATATAGCTAATAGTAGTCCCATAATTATCGTAAAAACCAATGGCATAATTATACAATATCATAATCTCCAGAGCTAATGTTTCCTTGATCCCTGAGTGTTAGATCCTCTGACTCTTTACTAACGTTCTCCCTAACCATGACAAAGGAAAAAGGTGTGAATACCATAGTGTATTCCATCAACAGCTCACATTGAAAAGATGGACATAGGTTTTAGTCAAAGTTTTAAATTGTGGTTGCTGTTGTGGTTGCCATCCGGGTTGCGGTCATGATTTTTTTTATTTTTTATAAATTTGCACAAAATGAAAAAAAAAAGGAATTATATTTTTTTTTATAACTTGCAATATTTCTTTAATTCATACTGTTTTAGATTATCTAACTCGATTTCAATTCAATTTTGAATAATATCATATTAGATAAATTTATTTCATCATTTAATAAGTTGTACATTAAAACTTAAAAACAAGATGGTACACATTTTTTAATTTTAGCGCCGTATAGAAAACCTAAAAAGAATATGTAAATAATCGGTAAGCCATTAAATACTATTAAACCAAAAGTAATGGACAATTCTACTTACATATTTATATGCATAAAAGATAATACTAACCACATAGTAGAATGATGCGCAGGATCATAACCTCCACTTTCAATTTGATCATTATCATTTCCTGCTCCCTGTCCAAAAACATAATAAAAAAATCCTCCAGATATTTGATCCATTTGTTGTGGGGCTTAAGTGATTAAATAAAAATCATGTGACATTTGAGATGGATGCTGATAAAATGATGGATAATAGCTTTGAGACGGTTTGATAGTACCAAAGACACCGAAATTTTGTGACATACCAGAGGAGGAAGAATCTTTTAGTGTATCATTTTGTTGCCTTTTGCCTGTGCTAGACTGAGATCCACCCCTTCTGCTATCTTTGGCTAGCCTATAAGAAGGACTCATTTATATTATAAGATGTCATATCAACAACCAACGTCTTGATCACGTCTAGAATATAGCATCTCCAATATTGATCATTTAACCTACTTTCATCCATCTCATGATGGCTTTCATCAACTTATGCACCACTGGCACCACTACTGTTGCTTGGTGGACTCAAACCACTGTCACCACTATATCCTTCATCAGAACCAGAATCATTGTCATCATCAGCCTCCTTATTATCAGAATCATCAAGAGGCCATTCTGCATTTTGAAGTATATCCAGTAATGGGCCTTCTCTCTCCTCAAATCATGGAGACAAGGGATCATCTTCTTGGAAAATGTAGTTAAGATTGATGGGATTGAAACTTTTTTCAATGTATTATTGAGTTTTCCTTATTGTATGTCTCATTTTCAGCTTCATATTGTAAAAAGTGAAGAATGATTTTCGTAGTTTCTTATACTTCACTACTACTTATCTTTTAGTGGATATTACTGTAAGTGCTCCAATTCCTCTAACAATTTGAAGCTGAAGTAGTTTGGCTAAAAACTTTGATTGCCACCTTTTGAAGTTCACGGGCACATGAACCATATATAATCCACCATTTAGCTATTTAAATAAAAAAAACCAATTATCAATAAAATGAATAGCAAAGTTAAAATGGTTTTTAACTAGTATAAAAAAAATGTAAAATGATTCATTTGAGACCAAGTTATTTGAGCTTGCAGTGTACCAAATGTCTCTGCCTTGTCTCGAAAAAGCATCAACTATGTAAAATCATATAAAATAAAATATAACTATACAATATTACATTTTAAACATTCATTACAACAAAGTATTTTAAATTATATAACCTATCCTGATTAAGAGACATGATTTGCTCAGCAATATTTCTTGCTAATTTGCTAATAACTCTTGTAGGTCCTTCCACTATTTCATTGTAAACATCTCTTTCGTATTCAACCCTGTACTGAAATTGAGAGTTCAGAAAATAACCTAAAAAAAGATAATTAACCAATTAATGAGCTAACAAGTAAATTTTTATAATAAAATTAAATTTTAAAAAAATTGACTTGCCTGCATAATGTAAATCAGAATGCATAAAATCTCCACCTCTTATCTACAATGTTATTATAGTAGTTGTGATAGCGACAATTTTGTTAAATAGACTATTTCACTGTGTTTTCTCATCGCCATCAACCAGGCTCAACTTTTGCAAGTGGATCAAATACGTTCAGTATTTAATTGCTCTTATTTCAAAACTCAGTATCCAACACTTTTTTTTTATCACCTTATACACAGGTCTAGATTTTTTTCTTACCAAATTTGGATTTTCTTAATTATTTAGAGTTGAACATGTTTCTCAAAGCTTGTTTTTGCTTTATAGTGGACTGAAGCTGCAAGAATTGAGAAGCAAATCAAGTAACAACAGGGCGAACAAGTTTCTTTATATAAGTACACTTTTCATCAAATTCACTATCCATACGTGGTTATAGACAAATGATGTCACTAACTTTGCATCCTTTAATGCCTTCTGCACATTTGATTTCTTTCCAATATCCTCTAGGCACAGACTGCTCACACTATCCAATAAATATGTGACCTTTTATCCATCAATCTTTGGCCAATTGCTTTTAAGACTTTTTCGTTATCCGTAACCACTTGTACTACATCTTGTTCTCCAATTTCCTCCACAACTTTTCCCAGAAACTGGAAGTAATATTCTTTATTTCGGCTAGAAATAGCAGAAGCATCAACAAATTTAAAAAAAAAATAGTTCCCCTGCTACAATATACCAAAAAATTTCTAATGTGCATATGATTTAGGCTATTGGTCCAACCATCGCATATTATTGTTATTCCTCTTTCTTGCCATGCATATTTCATGCTATGAATCAAGGATTTATATTTGGATTCCAAATAAACATATGAAATCTCGTAAGGAGTTACTCCTGTTGTGCCTAAATCAGTAGCTGCAGTGATTAAATTGTGTAACCGAGGAGAATTAGCTCGGTTCATGGGAAGAAGCTTATATATTATAAAATTTAATACTACTTCCCCCAGTTTCTTCCTTAGTGTTTTCATTAAACCTCCAGTTATTTTTGGCTGCTTTGTACTCTGACTCCTTACAAGGTCTATATTTGTAGACCTTAAATTGAAGGAAGTGTCTTCAGCCCTTTTGAACGAGAGCCTCCACCCTCTTCAAATACATTTTGACATCCTCTTGTTTGTTGTCCAAATCTTAATTTGTCTCTCATGCCATTCGTGTTGTGATCTTAGGCTTTCTTGTGTTGCTTGCCTTATTTGCATTTCCTCATCAACAAAGTTTTCCGTTTCACCCTGTTCATCATCTCCTCTTAAACTTTCTTCAAATTCTTCTTTTCTACTTTTGGTGTCAACTTTTTTTGCTTTACCATCCAAAGGAAATTTCATCATGTTTTCTCTTACTATAAAGTGTTGACTCTGGGACAACCAGCTACTTGTCCTTTATAATTTGCAAGATGTTGCTTCAATCGAGTAACCTCAGCCTTTATCACGCTTTTACAAAGCTTGCATTTTATATTATATCTGTTTCTAGGTACGAGTGTTCCAAAATACCATCTAATATCATCACTTGGAGGGTGCTTCAATCCTACTGTTGAAAATTCCTCTTTTGTGGCATTGCTCATAGTACCTTTCCTAAATAATCAATAATAAGATAAATGATAAATTAAATGCAATTCACATATTATATTTGAATATCTTGAAACATATGTTGAATAATAAGTTCAATTGAATAAAAAAATGTCTAAATAGAATCAAGTCCACTCTCCATTATAGAAAATTTATATTATCAATCAACCATTAAAAATGCATATAGAAAATTTACATCTAATATATATATTAGATAGTATCCAAAGGCCACTCTCCATTTCAAATTTGATTCCTAAAGTTATCTAATGCTTAAATTTAATGTAATATCACTAATCATAGGTCTTACATGATTCTCTTTCTAAAAAAATTTAAAGAATCCTATGATGTATTTGATATTTTACTTAGTGGATAATATTATTAATTATCCATAATTAATTTCTTAAATACTTAAATTCAACTTCCATAGGACTTTAAAAATAAAAATAAAAAAGTAAAGACTAACTTCAGAAATGGGGAAAAACAAAAGCCACAGCTGTAATCAGATCTTGAAAAAAAAATCAATACCATTTTTTTGGTTTCAATTTCAATGATTGATACTTTTTTTTGGGATAATTTCTTAAATCTACAAAGATTGTCATTTGAAATAATATTCCCCCTAAAAATTAACTCCACTTCCTCGCAATTACGAGGTGATGCCTGACGCAACCCAAATTTAAAACCTTTGTTATGTTGAATTACAGATTAATGCAGCATTGACAATAGCAGAACGAAGAATAGAGAAAGGGAAGAAAGGATACAAGAGAAGAGAGAAATATTAAATTGAATTGTATTGTGTTAATTAGTAGAATATCGATTACAACTATATATAGGTTTTGCATTGGTCTAATGAAGCCAACATTCATGAATCACAACCCTTGAAGAAAGCCCACAAACATTCATAGAACAAGAGTGTTGGTGATGAGGTGAAGTGAAGAATGGTGATACAAATTCATCCTCCCTCTTCATGGAGGAGAAGGATCTCTTACGAAGAAGCAACAAGAAGATCAAACCGAATGAGTTGATTAAGAACCAATGGATGATGTGATGGAAGAAAGTGGGGAACCCCTAAAAAAGGAGAGCACAGATGAAAAAACTATTGAGGGACAAGAAGTGGAGCAATTGGAGACCCTCGAGATTGACAAAAGAATTGAAGGAAAGACACAATCTAGGGATACTGAATCTAGAACCATGAATGAGGAGAATAAGAATTCATAGACAATCAAAGGTTGCAAAGGCAACAAGAGTGGGCTTATCCTACAAAGACAAACTCATGGGTTTCAATTGGATTGACAAGAGTCTGCAAACAGAGGAGGATTCAGAGGACAATTTTTCAGAAGAAGATTTAGAAAATGAAGAGATGGAGGACCTGAATAACCTTGAGGACAATGAATTTCCAATGTTGGAAATATCTCTAGAGAAGAGAAGGATATATTATAAGCCCTGGAGAAAGTCACTGATTATTAAGCTCATAGGAAAAAGGGTTAGCTTCAAGTACCTTAAAGACAGGCTGGCCAAAATATGACACCTAACGTCTCCTTTACGCACACTTCTTATTGAGGCTTGGAAATAGAATAGGAGAAACACTAAAGATTGACAATCATACTTTGAGAAGAAGGAACACAAAGACTAGGGAAGGAATGGAGGTGGAAAGAGTTAAGTTTGCTATAATTTATGTGGAATTAGATCCCTAGAAAGAAACTTTTTGCAAAACTTATTCGAACCCATGACCAGCACGAAATGAGAATTTCTTCTAACTCTATAAGCTTAACCAGCATTCTAAACCAAAAACTCGTTAAATACCTTGGTTTAGCATGTGATCTCATAACCACTCTTAAAAAAGTAAACACATATAAAACATAAATAAATATCTAACTTCATTAAGCGATGTCAATTCATTTTTCAATTCTTGCTTTACATAGGTTTTACCTTTTCTTTTCACATATTGGAACGGAGATCCTGCCTATAGTAATGGAGCATACTCTAGAATACTATTAACATATAAGAGAATAAATGAATAAGGCCTAAGAACAATTTGGACTCACCAAAAATAATCTATCTTCTCATGCTTCCGTTGTGTTTTCCTACAACTAATTAGAAAACATATAAAAAAAGGAATGAGTCTTACGACTCAGCGAGTAAATAACATAATTATAATATGTAGACAATAATCTTCTTTAGTATATTATGAATTATTGCATATTATTTAAGTTATGATTATTTTCGGGTATTTTTATTTGTTCTATTTACCCATTTTCATTAGAATTAGGTTATGAATAATATTTTTACTTATAAACTTCAAATTTGTACTTTTAATAAATAAATTTTAAAATGTATTCAATATTATTGAAGATTTCTAATTCATCTATTTACCTTAGTCCAACCCATCTCAACTTTTCTTTATCGACTTCTATCACTATAAGCACATAGGTCTCTTAAGGATCTCTTAACTTTATCTATCAACTTTCCTTTACTGTTTCTCTTATAAGAAATCACATTGAAGATTACTAATGCAAACTTTTGCATACGCTGTAGCTCTTGGGTTAGGCCCACTTTACCATAATTCTTATGATTCTTACCATTACCTCATTATGCCATTATGCTATGTAGAAATATTTTGTTATATATTTGTATACACATATACATTTATGATTTCAGATTATAGATAAAGAAAAATAATTATATTTATTCATTTTATGTTATCAAGCCTTGTTCTTTTATTTATATTTTGATAATATACTTTAGTTATTTTCTTTGTACAGTTCAAGACTTTTACGTGATTTGTTGATGAGGGATTTGTCTAAAAGTTTAACTTATCCCCTATTTAGAAACTCAGCATCTTTATTGAAATTTGTCCCACCATCGCTCAAGAGCCACACGAGACATAACTAAACCATATATAAATTGTCAATTATTTATTTATTTATAGTATATATTATTATTTTAAATGTATTTTATTTAGTTTGGAAGATTTCAATTCAGAACCATTTCAGGATTTCCAAACATACATCTTAGTAAGGGAAAATCACCATATCGCCTAAGCACACAACAGGGGTGAGTAAATCACTACATACATGTCTTATCCCAAGCACAGAGCAATGGGACGCGTAAATCACCATATTCACATAATTCATATCATAAAGTTGGGACGAGCTCCCCTCAACTCTAATCTTTCCATATGATGATTGTTTCAAACAAAGAAATAGGACGAGCAAATCACCACATTCACATAGGTAACTAGGCAGAACGCCACTGATTACAGAATAAGACATACCTCAAATCCTTATATATCCATCATCTAATCCTCATGTGTATTTCTACACACAGAGCTAGCAATTCCCTTGTTAGCTAGGGTTACAAAGAGCACCAAGGCTAACTATCTCTATCACCAGCTGACAATATTTTCAAAAAGGAATCCAGTGTAATTATTATTAGGCTTATTTATTTATTTCTTTGTTTTCAAGTTTTAAGATAAAATATTATTTTAATCAATATTTGATAATAACCCATTATTATCACATCATCATACTCATTATATTCTCAATGGATAGTTTATCATCACTGAGCATCAAATTCAATACTCACCATATTTAATCATATCACTTTCATTCATTTTCTGATTTTTACTTATAAAGCATACATATACATATCCATACGCTCATGTAAACCAAGAAAATTTCATTTATTATAGTCATACCTCATCTTTCATTATTTTCAATCTTATGACCATATCTCATTGCTTATTAATTCAATGTCCACTAAGATTGTCAATCTTAAATATTATTTTTTATTTCGATATGCAAACATATCCACATCCATATATATTAATTCATAGTACAACCATAATATATTACGTGAGATTATGATATTAAAATTTTTCAATTAGAATATTTCACATCTTCAAGGTAAAAATACCTTATACATTATATAACCTATTCTAATAAGTTCTCAAACCATTATGCATCACCTTCACTAATATTTGGACTATCCTCAACTTCTCCTATATATATATATATATATATATATATATATAAGTTGATGGCAGGAACTTCACACATAAGAAAAATATATACATATGAGGTAACTAATTTTTCTTATTCCAACTTATATCAAATCATCTTGAATATATATATATATATATATATATATATATATATATATATATATATATATATATATATATATATATATATATATATATATATATATATATATATATATATATATATATATATATATATATATATATATATATATAAGTTGATGGCAAGAACTTCACACATAAGAAAAATATATACATATGAGGTAACTAATTTTTCTTATTCCAACTTATATCAAGTCATCTTGAATTCTTACATGTCAACTTCACCCTATGAATCTCATCACCTTAATCTAACATCCATTTTTATCTTATGATCCATTAAGCATTTTAAATTACCATGCATGTCTCATCTTGCTTATGCTCACATAAATCTAACATAGCTCAATTCCTCCTTTTAATAACATTTTCTAATGCCCCCTATATATTTCCAAACAATTTACCACATATTCACATATACTTAGCTTCTCTCACATAAATCCATATACCATTCCATCCACAAATTTTAAATGAAAACAATTAACCAATAATTTAAATTATATAACCACAACATATAATAAAAATTTTAAAGGAAAAATTATAACTCATCCTCGTCTTATAATTTTTGCCATTTACTCACCAACTTCAGGTTTTATCTAACATAATTTTTTCTCGTCTTTTCCAAATAAAATTGATCACCAAAACTTCCAAATTATGCTCTTCAACTTAACTATTTTGGAATCCAGAAATTCATCATGCATGTACTGTTCAAGACTGTTCACACACTGTTCATTCGAGAAACTTTTCATGATTTAAAGCTTCAAATCTTGTTATCCAACCAGAAAAAACTTGCATATAAGGATTGTTCTACTTTTTAAACATGATTCTAAGGCCAAAATCACCAGAAAACATCAAAAAAATTTGAAATCCTAAGCTTTACCTATTATGGCTACTGTTCATCATTTTTTGGCAAACTTTTGACAAGTTTCAAACAAAATTGATTGGTGAGCTTTGAATCTCTCTTCGCCACGAGTCCAACGGTACTTCTAACATCTCAAATGGATGTCTAAATTGAAAGATATCTTAGAGAGAAAAAAAAACCTAGAGAGAGAAACAAAAGCTTCACGAAAATCTTCTCTCCGCTTGCGGCATCTACTTCTCCTCTTTCCATTATACTTTTTCTTTCCTTTTTCAAACTTATTATTATTATTCAATAATTGCATATTTGAGATTTATGTTTTGATTATATACATATAAATATTATTTTTCATCCTAAAGTATCCCAAAAATTTCTCAAAATTTATATTCTTGCAAAACTTTAGTTGTAATCTTAAATCATGATTTTTCTTGATAAAAATTTTAATAAAACAAATCACAATATAAATTATCTTTATGCATATTAAAAGAAAGAATATTTCTAAAAAATAAAATAAAAATTTATTAGAGGCAAATATAATTATTTTAGACCAAAAAAATCATTTTAATTAAAAATATATTTTCTTTTAGCAAAATATAATTATTTAAAAATAACACTTGTTTATAATAAAATATTATTATTTTAAAAAAATTACGGGATATTACAATAACAACACTACAATCACAATGAAGAACCCAGGGAACGGAGTCAAGGCCAATCTAGTATAGGATTTCGGTCCATGGATGATTGTTAGAAGATCAGAGAAGAGGAACATGGCCAGACCAAGGCTCATAAATTATAGAAAGAGGATCGAGAACAGAGATAGGGAAGACAAAATTAGGGCACAAGCAATAGCTCTTAGAACATGAGATTGGATTATTTAATGGGATTGCTCAAGAACTCAAAAAGGTCTAATCAATTGAACCCAATTAATGAGGAGGAAGTTAACAGTAAAAATGACAAAATAGAGGTAACTCATAACAAAATGTTCATGACACCTAGTCTTAAAAGGAAGGACAATCTAGACTCTGGTAAGGAAAATTTGGGCCTAGGCCCACATAACACACCTTAAAAAAATAAAATGGACCTGCCAAACTCAGTTTCAGGTAAATCTATTAAAGATGGACCCAAAGCCGTAAGAAATAACCCATAAGAACATGGTTTTCCTTAAGTTAGAGAAAAAGGAATAAGACCCTCCAGGCAAGCCTTAGTAGACATTCAAAAGCCCAATATAAACACCAAATGCCTACCTTTTGAGGAACCTAGGGGTAAAGCTACAAGAAACTAAGTAACCAAGGAGAATAAACAAACCAATGGGAGCATGACGAAGGAGAGAAAGGAGTAGTCCAAGAAAAAGGAAAACTTAAAACTCAGAGGTTACAAAGAATAAACTTAGACCTAGATATCTAGCTAGTCAACCTTGTGCAGAACATGCTATCATCAAAGGATAAAGAATGGGGCATATTGCAAGGAATATGTGCCTACAAGGTGTAAAGTAACGTACTGTAGCAGATCCTTCCTACTTTTTTCATAAAATTTTTAGTGATTAATATCTTTCCATGGAACTGTAGAGGTGCCGGAGGCAAGTATTCCCCAAGCCTTATAAAGGATAGATTAATCTACACTAGCTTAGTATGATTGCCTTCTTTGAAACCAGAATTAATGAGGCAAAAGCATATTCTGTTATCAGAAAATTGGGGTGCTTGGGCACCAATTGAGTTGAGGATAATGGCTTTGCTAGAGGAATCTAGCTACTTTAGGATACGAATAAAATTGAAGTCAACATTTTACAAAAACATAACTAGCTTATCCATGTTGAGGTCTCTTTCAAACTAGAAAAGGTGGGATGTCTTATTACCTTTATGTATAGTAGCCCACAACTATAGATCAGAAAAGATATCTATAGCAAATTGAGAAGTTTGAAGCATCCTTGTGACATCCCTTAGTTATTGTTAGGGGACTTTAATACGTATAAAAACACTACAGAGGAGGAAGGAAGTTAGTTTTTATATTAGACCTCCATGTGGGATTTTAACAATTTCATAACTAATTCCTCGTTAGTATATATTGGTTGTCAAGGACCTAGCTTCACATAGGAAAAGGGTGCAATTAAGGAAAGAATTAGTCAAGCCCTTTGTAACATTCAATGGAAAAGCCTCTTCTTTGACTTCTCAGTTTTTTAATTACCTAATCTGAAGTTTGACCAAAGACCCCTCTGCATAAAACTATACATGAAGATAGAAATCTAAAGCCTTCAACTTCCAATTAGCGTGGCTATTAGATAATTCCTTTTAGAAAAATAATGATAGAGGGATGGAAAGATGATAAAGGGTGGCTACAAGTGGCTAATGATTTTATATCAGAGTTGGTATTTAAGAACCACAATACCTTTGGAAATGTCTTTAAGCAAAAGAAAGAGATTATAAGAAGAATAACCAGAATTGACAAGGCTTTGAACACACAGAGGAACCTTTATCTTTATAATCTAAAAAAATAATTGTGGAAGGATTATGAGTGTATCCTTCTTAAAGAGAAGGCATATGATATAAAAAATCTTGATGAAAATGGCTAAAAATGAAAAATAAAAACACGAAATATTTTCATGCCTCAACCGTGGTTAGAAAAAGAAGGAACAAAATTTTAATCTTGAAAAACAGTGGCAACAGATGGAAGCATAATGAAGATAAATTGAAAGGTATGGCCAAGAATTTCTTCCAACCTCTAGTTGGTCAAGATTGATCACCTTCACTCCCCTACCTCTCCAAAACTCATTCCCTAAGATATGTGACGAAGAATTAGCAATCCTTTATGCCCCTCTCTCATATGAGGAAATCAAGATAGTGGTATTTAGTATAGTGGCTCTAAAAGCACTAGGTCTTGAAGAATTATATGTTATTTTCTTCTAGAGCCAATGGGATATGGTTGGGAAGTTAGTATGCAAACTCATTTGGAATAAATGAGAAAAATATGAATCTGATCAAGAACATCAATAGCTCTCTCTTTGTCCTAATATCAGAAGTAGAACACACAAAAGGCTTGATAAAATTCAAATAAATGTCCCTGTGTAATGTTGTGTTCAAGGATATTGTAAATAGAGTTTCACTCATGAAAAAATGGGTGGGTCCTTGTCAAAGTAGCTTCATCCTAGGAAAAAGTATAAATGACAATGTGATTCTTGCCTAAGAGGTAGTTCGCTTTATAAGAAGAAAGAAAGGAAGGAAGCTTCTAATGGCCTTAAAAATAGACCTAGAAAAGGAATGACAAATTAAGGTATGACTTCCTTGAAGACATTCTAAGGAATATCAAGCTAAATGAGAAAATGATCCACCTAATTATGTGTTGTGTATCCTTAGCCTTTATTAGCATACACTAGAATGGTGAGGTGATGGAGTCTTTTGAGTTATCTAGAGGGACTAGGCAAGGAGACCTTCTATCCTTATGCATGTTTATCCTCTGCATTGACATATTATTGCATTACATTGATTGGGCTATAGAACAAAACTCTAGAAACCAATTTGACTCAGTAGAAAAAGGGCTACAACTCTATCACCTTTTCTTCACAAATGACCTTATGTTATTCAGGAAAACTGACATAAAGCAATACAACCTAATTAAATAGTGCCTTGAGATCTTCTATAATAACTCACAACAATTAATTAATGATAGTAAGTCAAAATGCTTGTTCTCAAAAAAATGTTAATCACACCAAAGTAAACCAGTACAACAAAGAACTGAAGTTCCAATTTACATGTGACTTAGGTACTTACCTTATGATGCCTCTCCTTTACATGAAAATCAATAAGAGAACCTTCAAACACATTATTGAAAGAGTGAATAGAAGATTGAGTAGTTGGAAAACAAAACTACTCACCCTGGCTGATAGAATCACACTTACTAACAGTGTACTCATCAACATAGCATTATGTATTACAATATGCAAGCTTCACTCCTTCCTCTATGCCTTTGTGATGATCTAGAAAAATCTAGTAAGACATTTATATAGAGGAACATAGAGCTCAAGAAAATTGTATCTTGTAAAATAGGAAACTATGTGTAAACCAAAAGACATTGGAGGATTGGGATTTCATAATCTCAAATTGATGAATAAAGATTTTTTTAATGAAATTTTCTTGGGGCTTAATAAAGAAATCGAATGCTTTGTGGGTAAGAATTTTAAAATTGAAAGAAAAAATTGTGGTAAGGATTATTTTCCCACAATCCATAACAAAAGCCAAGGACAATCCAACTTATGGAGAAGAATCATGAAAGTATGGAAGGAGGTAGAGAAAGGCACTTTTTGGATTATTGGTAATAGAAAAACAGCCAAATTTTTCCTAGATGAGTAGACTCCTAGTCATTTGAATTTAATCTCTTTAGCCACTAACGAAATCTAGGAAGACTTTATCCAAACCAAAGTTGCAAAAAATGGTAACTTTAGATGGACACTAAAACTTGGATCTTTTTAAAAACTCACTACTTGAGGAAGTTATTATATCCATTGAGATCACAACTCCTCTTCATGATGACCTAGGCATTGACACATTAAGCAAGAAGTATAGAAGGAATGGGAACTTCTTATTGAGCTTTCCTTATACTGCTAGAACCAAGAGGACTTATAACCCTAAAACTGTTTGGAAAAAAATCAAGAAGTGGCCAGGTCCACAAAAAATTTAAACCTTTCTCTGGCTAATGGGTCAAGAAATCTTACGAATCAACAAAATGAGAAGGGACAAGCACTTGATTCTTTATGTATTTGTTAAATTTATGGGTTTGAAAGATATTCGAATAGTATTTGGATAATGAATAGTATTTGCATGGAACCAGACTGTTAGGACTTAATGAAGGCTCTCTCTTCAATTTCTTTGGGTGTGGACTGGAGATGTAGTTTAGTGTTAAAAGATATTCGGGTTTTGCATAAAGAGTTTTCTCATTGCTTTTTCTCTTAGATCCATAGAAATGCTAATTTCTCTATTGCTTAAGTGGATAAGTCCTTTGCAGAAGATGTACCCGGCCCGTAGGTTGGATATCCTTACCCCTATCTTCATTGGCTGAGATATTATATTAAGGGTTAAGTTCCTCGAGTGAGATTTGGTTGATTGAGAGTGTACATACAAATTTTGTGTTAAAATAACACGAATAAATATATTTATCTTGAAAAGTAGTACAATCTCTTAATTTCTTGAACGAAAAAATAATTATTTTTGATTTTTCTCTTTAACTTGATTATGACTCAAGGGCTTGTAGATGCTTAAATTTCAGGTCAAATGTTTGAACAATTGAAGCAACTTGAATGCTTTAATTTTGAATGTTAGCTATAAGAGTTGCAGAGTAGTAAAGAGCATTGGAAAGCTAAATTGCTTATATGCAAATGGCTAAGGTTCTATTTATAAGGCTTTGGGAGGAAAGTTCAAGTTACATGCAAATACTTTCAATAACTATCTCTTCAATTTTTATTAAGAAATAATTGTGGTAAAAAAATTGTAAGAAATTATGGTAAATTCTGATTGGTTTTAATGAAGAAATTTTATATGCAACATGATAACGGCAGGGAATGGTGAGAATTGTGCTAATAACCGGATGGCAGGGAATGATAATGGCATATCAGAGTTCCTAAGGACTAGACCACCTTCTTTTCAAGGTGGCTTTGACTTGATTGTAGCTGAAAGGTAGATAAGGGAACTGAAGAAAATCGTTGAAGTGATGAGTTGTACTAAGGAGTAGCAAGCTATCTTTGCTGCATATACGTTGAAAGATGAAGCAGAACGCTAGTGGTATGGAGGTAGAGAACTTTTAGCTAACCAAAGAAGGTAGATCACCTAGCAGGTGTTCAAAGACACCTTTTTGGAAAAGTACTTCCCAAGTACTATGCGGGCGGAGCAGGAAATTGAATTTCTCCAACTTAGGTAGGGCAGCATGACCGTAGACCAGTACATCGCGAGGTTTGAGAAATTGTCTAAGTTCTCCTCTTACTTACGATTTAATCCTGATAAAGCATGGAAGGTTATTAAGTTCGAAGCGGGATTGAATTCGGAGATAAGGAATGCTGTTGTAGCTATGGAGATCAGGGAGTTTGTACCTCTGATAAATAAATGCAGACTCCTAGAGAAGAGTTTGAGGGCAGTGGCAAATGAGAAATAAAGACAGAACTTCTTGAAAAGGAAGAACGGGTCACACAACTCTAGCAGAAATGTCAGAGAAAAAGGACAGAGTACTGGCAAGAGGCCAATAATTGTAAGTCCCCAACTCTTTTAACAAAACTTTTTCACAGTCAAGTATACTAAGTGCAGATGTATGCATGGTAACCGACCATGCTACATGTGATCAAATGTTTGCTTCAATTACGAAGAGAATGGTCATTTTGTAAAGAGCTGCCCACAAAATTTGGGGAAGCAACCAGAATAGAGGCCTCAGGTGAAAGGAAGGATTTTCACCCTAAGCGGTCAAGAGGTAGCTCAATCCCCCGAAATAATTCAAGGTACATGCTATATCTATGGATTTACTCTTATGGTATTGTTTGACTCTGGTGCTAGTCATTCATTTATATCGAACGAATGTATTAGGGAGTTTCAGTAACCTATTTCTAAAACTCCCTATGAACTATCTGTAGTAACTCTCACAGGAGAAATTGTTTTAACTTCCTCAATATGTAAAGACTGTCAAGTCACCATCCAAGAGAAAAAAATTTCTGTAGACCTCATCTGTCTACCTTTAAAAGGTATTGATGTCATTTTAGGGTTAGATTGGATGTCTAGAAATCAGGTCTTGCTGAATTATTGCAACAAAACCGTTGAATTTCTACCTCCTACTCTAAAAGAGGAGATGTAATTATTGATGTTTAATGTCATTTAAGTCAATAGAAAGTTAAAGAATGGAGTACTTGGATACATTCTCTTGTATTTATCAAACCTAGAAGTCAAACCGAAACTTGATGAAATCCCAATAGCCAACGAGTTTCCTAAAGTATTTCTATCAGATATTCCAAGCTTACCTCTTAAGAGAGAGATAGAGTTCTCTATTGATCTCCTACCCGGGACAGGGCCTATCTCTATTGCACCTTATAGAATGGCATCGAAGGAACTACATGAACTCAAGAAATAGTTGGAGGAACTCTTAGACAAGCAATTCATTAGACCAAGTGTATCACCTTGGGGAACTCCTGTGTTGTTTATTAAAAAAAAAGATGAGATCTTGAGACTATGCATAGACTACAAATAGTTGAATAAGGTGACTATAAAAATCAAGTACCCTCTCCCTAGGATAGATGACTTATTGGATGAACTAAAGGGAGTCATAATCTTTTCTAAGATTGACTTGAGGTTGGGATATCATCATATTAGGATCAAGGAGGAGGATGTATCAAAAACAACTTTCAGGACTAGGTATGGGCACTATGAGTTTCTCATAATGCCATTCGGGTTGACAAATGGACCTGCAATTTTTATTGATAACATGAATCTCATTTTTCGACTCTACCTAGATCAATTTATGGTAGTGTTCATTGATAACATCTTGATATATTCTAAGAGTGAGAAAGAATATGAACAACATCTGTAAATCATACTACAAGTGCTGAAAGAGAAAAAGTTGTATGCAAAATTAGAGAAGTGTGGATTTTGGCTGTCAGAGGTAAAATTTCTCGGACATGACATTTCTAATAAATGGGTAGCCGTAGACCCTAGCAAGACGGAAGCAATGATTTAGTGGAAAAGACCAAAGATGATTACAGAAATCAGAAATTTCTTGGGTTTGGCAGGATACTATAAGAGGTTTATATAAAACTTCTCCTATATAGCTTTGCCATTGACTAAATTGACCAAGAAAGGAAATCCTTTCAAATGGACTGATCAATGTGAAGCTAGTTTTTAAGAGCTTAAGACAAAATTGACCACTCCTCCTATTTTAATTATTTCAGACCCCAAAGGACATTTTGAAGTGTATAGTGACACTTCAAAGAAAGGGCTAGGGTGTGTGCTAATGCAAGACAAGAGAGTAGTTGCTTAGCCTCTAGGAAACTAAGACCTCATGAAGGAAACTATCCAACCCATGATCTTGAATTGGCGGTGGTGGTGTTTGCCTTAAAGATTTGGCGATACTATTTTTACGGAGCGACATTTGAAGTATATTGTAATCATAAGAGTCTTAAGTACCTTTTTGACCAGAAAGAGTTAAATATGAGGCAACGAAGATGGGTAGAATTCTTCAATGACTACAAGTTTAAGATAAAGCATCATCCAAGAAAGGCGAATGTTGTGGCTGATGCCTTGAGTCAAAAATCTCTGCACATAGTTCAGATGATGGTGTATGAGATGCAGATGCTAGAAGAGTTTCGAAATTTGAAGCTGGACACTACTCTTACCCCAAAGAAGCTAATCATTAATGGGTTAAGTATAGAGTGTGACCTTAGAGCCCAAATTAAAGAGGCTCAAGTTCACGACCAATACTTACGGGATCATAATGATCAAGTTGATTTTTCTATTTTTAAAGATGGAGTAATCATGTATCAAGGAAAAGTTTGTGTTCCTCAACAACGAGAGTTGAAGACTAAGATCCTGCAGGAAGCACATCAGAGTAAATACTCAGTCTATCCTAGATTTACTAAAATGTACCAAAACTTATATAAAATATAGTAGTGGCCAGGGATAAAAAATGACATTGCTGAGTTTGTGGCGAAATGTTTAATTTGTTAGAAGGTGAAGGTAGAGTATTAAAAGCCAGCGGGATTTCTACAACCTCTTGAGATCCCTAAATGGAAATAGGACACTATTTCGATGGACTTTGTGGTGGGCTTACCTAAGACTTCAGTTGGACATGATTTATTTGGGTAATAGTTGACAGATTAACCAAATATGCTCACTTTCTATCCATAAAAATTAACTATTCACTAGACAAATTGGCTCAATTATACATCTAAGAAATAGTTAGATTGCATGGAATTTTCTTAAATATCGTTTTTAATAGAGATCTGAGGTTCACATCAAGGTTTTGGAAGGCGTTGTAGGAAGGTTTTGGAACCCAATTACGATTTAATACTACCTACCATCCTCAGACAAAATGGATCATTCAAATCCTAGAAGATATATTGAGGGCATATGCGATAGAGCAAGGTAAAAGATGGGATAAGTACCTACTTTTAATGGAGTTTTCTTATAATAACAGCTATCACTCTAGTATTAAGATAGCCCCCTACGAAGCTTTATATGGTAGAAAGTGTCGATCGTCACTATGTTGGTTTGAGGTATGAGAAAAGAACTTGCTGGATCCTGATCTAGTTCAACAAACCACTGAACAAATCAGGATGATATGAGACAAAATACTTACAACTCAGAGTCGGCAAAAGAGTTACTATGATAAGAGACATAGACCTCTGGAGTTTCAGGAAGGAGGCCATGTATTTCTGAAACTTTCTCCGACTACTGGAGTCGGTAGGTCTCTCACAATCAAAAAGCTAATTCAGCAATTTTTGGGACCAAATCAAATTCTGAGGAAAGTGAGGACGTCAGCATATCAAGTTACCCTCCCACCTAATTTGTTCAACTTGCATAATGTTTTTCATGTATCACAGCTACGTAAGTATCTTTCAAACTCCTCATATGTAATACAAGAAGAACCAATCCAAGTAGAAGAGAACATGACATATCAGTTAGTACTGGCATCCATATTGGACACCGATGTGAAGCAATTGAGGAATAAAATCATTCCCCTCGTTAAGGTGTTATGGAAAGGTTTGACTCCGGAACAAGCAACTTGGGAGATGGAAGAAGTCATGAGAAAAAAAATATCCGCAATTGTCCCCATTAAGTAATTTCTGAAATTTTGAGGACAAAATTTCTTTTAGGGGGAGAGAAATGTAACATCCCTAATTTCGTTTCTTTTATTAGTAGATATACATAAATATTTAAGAAAATAAAACTTATTAAATAATTCTTTTTGATATCTAAGAAAATATAAGCCTTAGAAATTTTTCACCATATGTGTATGCATAGAAAATGTTTCTAACATTAATGGAATAAGTAAAGAGAGAAAACCTAATAGGACAAAAAAATTAGAAACAACATCTTAAAGAGAGGGAAAATTCTTGGGTAAGGAAGATAAATTTTTTTGGAAGGAATTAAAGATCTTAAAAGTTCAAGAATATTGAATTAAGGTAGTCTTTTCTAATTCAAGAGCTAGAGTTACTAAGTTTAACATCTCCACCCATACATTGGGCCTTCACTTATGGACACTTCATAGAGTTTATTTTTTCACTTCACATAAGTTTCTAGCAAGCCAATTAGATAGCCCAAGCAAGAAATAAAACATAGACTTAGATTAGGATATAGAAGTTAGACCAATAGCCCAAAAATTATGAAAATGTGACCAAACCCTCTATGAGATGTAGAAGTTCAGCCAAAGCAAAGGAAATGGGCAATAATGTGTCAAAACCTACTGACTAGCATTTTATTTCATACATCTACATCATAGAATATTCTCTAAGCTACCTTTTAGTATTATATATATATATATATATATATATATCTATATCTGTAAATTTTTAGCAATGTCTACCTAGCTCATAAATTCACCTATTCACTTATATTATTAGTTATTTTTCTTGGATAAACATCCAAGTGCTTCAAGCTATTCCAAGCATTTTCAAATTTCATTTCCTTATAGGCAACTGACTAGGCCTAATATGCATTACTTACAACAAAAAGGCTCTCATGCCATAAAAAAAAAAGTACAGTCCATAACTTATTTTACATCACATTATAAGCTGTCTAAAAGAGACTTGGCACTCAACTAAATCATCCCACATATATTACACAACCAAAGAAAATACAATCCATATCTATATTCATATGAGTTGACCTTGGGACCCCTGTTGTTCACTTATTATTGGAGTACCTGGAATGTGATTATGTGGACATAAAAAGATGAGATGACAATCTAAATAGCTAGCAAATTTTTCAGAAAAATAGTATAAATTCCATTCCTTACAACATTTTAATTTATTTCACTAAAACATAAGCACTGACCATATATACATACATCATCTTGGTCACACTAGGGACCCATAACATTTTGGTCTACTTACCCAATGTAGTTCTATACTTGCAAAAGGATTATGTATCTCCTATTATTGGCCAATATATGGGGGAAATGGGGCTTACTTGGCACACCCTGGGCACCCCTTAATTCTTAAAAATGCATACATAACATATCTTTAGACCATCATTCATCATAGTATAAAAGTCAGGCAACTAGTGAAATTGATAAATTCAAGTTCAAAAACATAAAGATTGTTTTAAGGAAAAGCTAACTACCCCAATTCCTACACAATCACTTCCTTTCCAAGGCTGCCAATGTTACTACCAACAACTAAAACTAAAACATATATGATCTTTTGGTTAATGCATGCATATTAGCACCTAAAATCATAAGTATCTAGTTTAAGAGCTTTTGCCCCCCAAACAAAACTGTGATTCTATTCAGATTTGGGGTTATTATTAAATATGACAAAAGTCCTCTAAAATTTTAACATTTTCCATGGAGGTTCCTCTAAATTTCTATTTTATTTAATGGTTCTCTCAGCCCTTAACTCTTCCATTTACCCCAAGAACTAACGCCATAATCCAGAACAATGCATATTGGTTTCGGTTCCATTTCTATTCTATTTTCCATTCCTTTGGATGGGTAAAACTTCTTCACAATTCGTGATGTTTGCTATGGAGTATCTTAGATATGTTAGATAATCACCATAAAAATTTTAAGTAAAAACTAATTCATTTGGCCCCTAAAATAACACTCTTTTTATGGCTGTCCCCAGTTCTGGTCTGTTCTGACTCACTTCCTACCCCACTAAATTTTCATATTTTATTATATGCCTTAACCTACCTATAATTCTCTACAAATTGGTGGGGTCCTTAACGAGGATCCCTATAACTTGTCAAAAAATATTCATATTAAAATTCAACATCTAACCCCTTCAATGTTCAGTATTTTCATCAACAGCCTAAGCTGTCTAGCAAATTATTCTCAGCATTGTTTTGATTGTAAATGGCCTATTTGTAAGTTATCAAAAATCACTAAAATTTCCAAAATTGATTATCAATGTTTTAAGACTTTGTTCACAAAATATTAGAAAATTTAAAGGCTATTTACCCAATTAAACAGTTCAAGAACACAGCGCCTAAACATTTTAGGTGCAGAATGTATGGTGCTTTAGCATGTTTGTTATTTAGATGGCAAAGATTGCTCCTTACCACTAGAGTTCCATGTTTTCAACTTTAACATCTTCCATCTCATGCTCACTTTTAATTAAACTCGCAAGCGCACGAATCTGTTGGAGTACAGATTTAATGGTATGTAAGGTCGATCCCACGAGGATTGCCAATTGATAGAAAACTCTAATTTGAATCCAAATAAATAACTCTAACCTAGTTGTCAAAATATTTGTTTTGTGAGGAGAATATTAAATCAAGTGTGCAGGGAATTGATGTACTCAAATTAAATTAAAATGTATTCAAGGTAAAAGAATGCTAAGGTTAGGGGATCCACTCCTGGTATGAGTAATGATAAATTTAACTCTTTTATCACTCAATGGGAATCCTCACATGAATAAGGTTCCAATTGAAAAATTTATTACTTTGAGCTCACTTTTGTTTATACATGAATTATATTTACGTCCTTTTACACCATTAATATATGCTTGTAAAATAGATTCAAGTATACATTGTGCCAATTATTATATTGTCTACAATAAATCAAGATTGATTCAAGAATTTATTGTGCCAAAAATTGTCTACAATGTATCAAGGTTCATACCTTACAAGATTAGAATGAAAAGAGGTACGAAGAAAAAACATAACAAGAGATAGGTGGCAAGGCCAACCATAAACATACTAAGAGATAGGCGGTTTAATAGAACCAGCCAATAAGATAACAAGAGATAAGAAGAAAGAAAATAAGCACAATAACATAATATAACAAGAAATAGGCGATTTAGTAAAATCAGCTAATAAAAATAACAAGAAATCGGTGATCTGATAAAATCAGCCATTAAGAAGTAACATAAGAAAAGAAATAAGAAGGTAAATACAATATCAAAGATAAACATTAAGATTAAGAGTTAGATTAATTATTATTCTCACACCAAGAGTTTCACCCTTTACCTTAACATAAGGAGATTAGTTCTCTATAGTCAAATTAAGAAAGCAAAAATGAAGATGAACAAGCATGATGATATTATGAAAGGATAACAAAGTATCTAAAGAAATAAGAACATTACAATACTAAAAACTAGAATTTATGGTCTCAAAACTACACTCTCTTCAGCTAATTTTCAACCCCTCTTTAGCTCACAAGACCCCTCTATTTATAGATACAACTAATGAGGTAAGTAACAAAGCAAGTTGTACTAAAGTTGGTAGGTTGGATTCCACTATGTCCACCGAAAGTGACCATAATATTCCTCCTTGATAGCCACCGAATTTGCTGCTCATGTGAAAATAAAAATTATAGGTAATTGTGTCGGCTATCTACCTACCAAATTTTGTGTACATTGACTGTGTATTTTATGAGATACGGCCCAAATACTACAGCAAGATTGGGCTAGACTGCAATAGCAACCAGATTTTCTTCTAGCCCAATTGTCTCCCTTTTACCGTCCAAATTAGCTAATCACGTAAACCTGAAAGTTGTAAAAAATTGTGTCAGTTATTTACTTACCAAATTTCACTTATATTGGATATGTAATTTATTATTTATGATTAAAATACTGGAGTAAGGTCGGGCAGAAAAACAAATAGCACACAGATTTTCCACATTTGAGGTTCCTTGAATCTTATATGGTCATAAATCAAGATTAAATATATCAATTAGGATGTGTCTCAAGAGTCAAAAAGATAATGCTCCTTACTCAGCCATCTTTAATGAATTCATTTTTACAGCTTGATCTATAAACATAATTCCTAAAGAACCACAATTTAGCTTTAATTTCTCCAATTGAGTCAATTTTCTATTTTTTTCTCCATCTGTAGAAGATGCATAAAACTAAAGATAAATACGAAAAATAAGTGCTTAAACATGACAAAGAATTAAGATGAAAGTATTCAATTCATGGTTATAAAACTCACTCATCACTCAATAATCACCCATGCAAAACCCAAAATGAACTTTACTCACTACAAACCAACTTTTCTCAAGAAGGGAAACTCACCTTGTGCAGAAATGCTTCTATAGTTCTCAAATTTCAACTTACTTCTCCTCTTGGTTTCCCTTGCAACTTAACTACGCTTTTTTTTTTCTGGTTTCTCTCCCCCTTTGGCTCTAAGTTTTTTAGCTATCTTCTCTCCTTCTTGGGTGCTGATTGCATGAGGAATGAGGTTTGAATTTGCTGCCCAAAATAATATCTAGACAACATGATTCTTGGCTACTGGTTTCCACCACTCAAGAGGAAAAGGAGCTTGTGTTTTGTAGGGACTCCCGTGTGGTTTCTACAGGGAGGGCGTGAGAATGCAAAGGCATGAAGTAGGGCAGCAGCCTTTGCATTATTTTTCTGATTGTGGTCAGAAACATGGCTGAAGTGGGTGCTGTTTCTTGGCTAGAATGTTGCTAAAATAATTATGGCTATGTGACAGGATTTTCTTGCTGAAATGTGGCCTTTTTCTTGGTTGATTTTGGCTAAAGTTTTTGTGGCTATGTGGCATGCTTTGGTAGGTAAAAGGTGGCTGCAAGGTGGCTAAATTTTTGTGGCCAATGTGGCATGCTATGTGGCTGAAAATTTGTGTACAATGTGGCTTGCTTTGGTAGGTGCATGGTGGGTACAATTTTGTGGGCAATGTGGCATGCTTTAGTAGGTGCAAGGTGGCTATAATTTTGTGGACAATGTGGCATGCTATGTGGCTGCAACATTGTGGGCAATGTGACCTGCTTTGGTAGGTGGAAGGTGGCTGTAAGGTGGTTGCAATTTTGTGGCCAATGTGGCATGCTATGTGGCTGTAACTTTGTGGGCAATGTGGCATGCTTTGGTAGGTGCAAGGTGGCTACAATTTTGTGGCCAATGTGGCATGCTATGTGGCTGCAACTTTGTGATGCTACTTAATAGCTCCTTAGTTGTTTTATATTGCCTTAATTTACTACTAATCCTAGATTAGTAATGTCTTAAAAATGTATTTGTATTTTCTCCCCATCCATTATGCTCCTAAGAATTTTATTTATATTATTCATGATTAACTCTATGTCACCTATTATATAAATACCTTATTGTTACATAACTAAGCATTTTAATTCTTTATCATATGTATTTTTTTACTTATTCTTAGATTTATCTAGCTTTATTAGAGACTTAGGATGTTACAGAATGAGCCTAAATCCAAGAGGAAAATAAAAATAAAAATCATGTGATGAAATAATAGTGTAATAATAATAAAGATTATGATACATGGCATTAAGACAAAAATTTAGCAAGTGGTGTGATAATATCTATATACTACATTCATAATTTTAACAAGTGGTATAATAATACATGGCATTAAGACAAAACATCTATATCCTACACTCATAATTTAAGCAACTGGTATAATAATACATGGCATTAGGACAAAACACTCATATCCTACACAAATAATTTTACCCAAGTAAGGGAGATTCAAGGGCTAGAAACTTGTCACTTAGAAAGGCAAACCTATCATACTTGTGTGAGACAAAAGAAAAAGAAAATAAATTCCTAAATCAAAGGGACCTTGTCCCTAGTCTTAAGAACATTTTATCATGATTTTTAAAATACAAATCTTCTTTTGCTAAGCATATCTTGACTAAGGGAGAGGAAGACAATAACATGAGTTGTATTTTCTCAAAAAGCAACCAACTACATCCTAATTGTGATAAGGTAGACCCATGATTATGAAAGGAGGACCACTTGATAATTTATTTAAGCAAAAACCACCCTTATAACATTAGAATTTCGTCCAAGTGAGGGAGAGAAAAAACAAAAGCAAGGTAGAGTGAGGAAAGGAGAGAAAGAGAGGAGAAGAGAGGAAGGAAGAAGAAAGAAAAGCCTAAAGAACTAAGTACTCAAGGTAAATTAGCTTAATCTCCACTTGAATCCATCTTTTTTTTTCATCCTTGGGATTCAAAACTCACCCTCCTTCTCTTATTCAAGCTGCTAGAAAATTTAAGGGAAAGGAGGAATCTTGCCACTTCCTTCAAGAGAAAACAAGAAAAAGAATTCACTAAGTGAGTTAGGGAGATCATTAAGTAGGTTTAACAATATTTTTTTAAGAAAAGCTTTCAAATTAGAAATATTTATATGGGATTTTGATCCTAGAACTTTAATGAAATTTACTATATTTTTTACCTTGATGATTGGCCATGGATGTTGCTATATCATGTTACATGTTGATCTTTCATATGATGTATGCTTGAATACTTACGTTGGTGTGGAAAGTTCTGCATAGGTATGGCTATGGGTGGCAAAATTTTAAGATTTTTATGCTGTTATTTTGTATATTTAAATGTCATAAAAAAATTGATGGAATATGATTAGATGTAAATTAGGAAGAAAATGGAAGAGGACATAATAAAATAATGAACTAAAACCTTAAAAAAGTTTGGTTAGGAAACTGAATTTCGGAGTAACTAGGGAATCTTCTGTTTTTCAAATTCTAGAAAGAATCGGTTAGGTATTAAAATAACTGGTTAACAAAACAAATATAGACATATCTCTTACAGAAATTTAGCCACTGGAATTACTCAATTTGGAGTCCATATGAGGTAGATATGGTCATATTAGTAAACAATGGTCAGAAAATTGTTAACTAAGGAAGAATATGTTAGGAAAGCTTCTGTATTTGAATTTCTGGGAAAATTTTGTAAGAAATTAAAATAACTAGTTAACATATAAAATATAGATATATGTCTTATAGAAATTTTTTCATTGGAATCACTCAATTTGGAGTTCATATGAGAGAGATATGGTCAAATTAGTAAGTAAAGGTCAGAACCTACCCGAAAAGAAATAACGTTTAACTTGAGGAAGTAATATCACCATGATCCTTTAAGATTTTGCTAAAATTTTCAATATAATAGTTTTAGATAATTGTTTTATCTTTAAATAAACACCAAGATCATCTAATTCGGAGTTAAAATGAGGGAGTTATGCTCTGATTAGTAAGAAAATGTTAGGTAGGACGAAAACTTGTATAAGAGAATAACACAACATAGAGCATGACCGTGTTTCAAGACACGGCCAAGCCAAGTTCAGCGCTGGAAAGGGAATTTTGAAGCCTAAAGCATGGTTATTTTCCAGGAAATGGCCAAGCCGTGTTACAAGATACGTTTAGGCCGTGTTGAAAGCTAGTAAAACTTATTTTTAACATTTTTCTACCCTAAATGAACCTCATTAACTATAGGTAGCATTTGGTTCAGGGGAAATTTTATTCCTAGGAAAGTGATATTCCCAGGAATCTCATTCCCAGGAATTCTATTCCGAGGAAAGTAAGATAGATATGTTTGGTTATCACTTACTTTCCTAGGAATATTTATCAGAATTTCCATCAGAATTTTATTCTCATGTTTGGTTAATACAGGATATTCCCATAAATGTAATGTATTTTTACAAAAATGTTCTTAAAAAATTTGACTACTTTAATTTACTACTACAACTAATTTCAAATAAGCCCCTTGTGTCTATACTACTCAACCATGAATATTAATTAAACTTAATCTAAATTAAGACAAATAAAATCAAAACAATATACTTTAATCCAATCGTCGAACCAAAGGAAATATAATTTTTGAAATAAGAAAATAGATGACACGTTCCACTAAAAAAATGTTTGGCATACAGTAAAAAATTTTATTTTAGAGAATTGTATTTTTTAAAAATATAATTGATAAAAATAATAATTTTTACAAAAGTAAAAAATATATTTAATTAATTTTAAAATTTTCAAAAAAATTTGTATATTTTTTTAAAATATATTTTTACTTTAAAAAATTTAAGAATAAAATTGAAAGAATTAGTATAATAATTGAATATAGGTGTAAAATTATTATTTCATTTTACAAAAATATTTTTCCCACCATGGAAAAGTTCAATTCCCAACCTCTTAAATAAAAATGTTTTTGTGGTAATCTATGTTGAAAAATTATTTTTAAGAATTAAATTTTTTTAAGAATTAAATTTTAAATTTTAAACCTGAACGCACCAATTTTATATTTTTCCCACCATGGAAAACCTCCAGAAGCTGGTTTAGTACCAACATCTTCCAATTATCAGTGGAATGAGGCATGCACGGTGGCACATCCAGCACGAGAATGGAAGACATCTCAAGCGATAGTGGAAAAGCTCCTTCCAACTATCAAAACTTGGATGATTCAGCACGAGAGTCGGCGCAGGAGAGTCATGCAGTTATTGAGGCTGAAAGTTTCCCAAGAAACTTTTATTCCCACCTATACCGGTGGGAATAAAACTTTTCCAAGTCTTTCATAATCTACATTCCTGGGAATAAAAGTTTCCCAAGAATAAGTTTATATAATTTGAAACAAACAGGGGAATCTTTTTTTAAAAAAAAAACTTTTCTGGGAAGGTTTAAAACTTATCCTGAAACAAACGCCCCCATAGGATAATAATAGAAATCAAATTGAAGAAGAATGACGTATTAAATTTATGAGACATGTGCTAGAAATTATATAAATAGGAGGAAAGTGACTAGAGGTCAAGCATAAAGAAAATGAAAAGATAAAAATAATATTTAAGAAAGAAGAATAATCTTATAAATGAAAATAATAAATGACTAGTGTATGCTGTAGCTATCATCATTGCATGAACTTCTTACCATCTTAAGTGTGTAATTTTGACATGAAAATATTTTATAAAGTAATATTTGAAAATGATTATGTTCATGGCATGATTGCATTTTACCAATGATTTTTTATAATGATTATACTTTGATGTTAAATTATGGCATATGAGCATAATGAACATACTTGTTACTGAAATTATATTTTTGGATATTAATGTGAAAATAAAATAAAAGAAAAGAGACGAGTACTGTCACATGGCAATCTGTGTGGTGCACCTATAGGGGACACCCTACTCACGGCTATGATTATAATAATGAGAAAAGAAAGAGAGAGTGTGACATGTCGAACGGAGTGAGAAAAGCCCATACTGAAGAGTAGAAAATACTTACCCTGACTGGAGTAGCTTGATATGAGAATAAGTTGATAGTCATCATATGATATTCTGATAATAGTTATTCATACCATCCATGTCATTACTGTACGATTTTCTTGTGCATAGATAAAGTGCATTCATGTGATCTAAGATAATTGTTGTAGCTTATACAGATAAACATGACATGATGAGCTATATTGATGATGATTATGATTTATTGTTGAACCTACTGGGATTTAAGTCTCACTATATTTTTATATCATGTTTAGAAGACTAAATATGCAGATATTCTCTATGACTGACTTTTAGCGTATGTTGGGTCGAGTTAGCTAAGATCCCAATGAAGGTGCAACCACCCGCACTTTTATCCCTAGAACTGATCAATAGAGATGAATAAGATGTGTGCATATATGTGTTTGATTTTTTGTAGGAATTTTTTAAAAATTAATAATGTGTATGTGAACTCAGAATTGTATCAGTGTTATTGCTATACTATAAACCTTAATTATGTTTGGTTAATTTAATTAAATGTTATTATGAGATAAATAGTTAGAAGTAAAGAGGTAATAACATCATGGGATTTTATAAATATGTATATAAAAAAAATGGAGTTGTTACAGTATACACAAAAGTGTTGTCGACAACTGTTTCTTTTCGATTTAATTGTTTCCCCGTAGATATATAATTTATTGAGATCTCTTCATTTTCATCAATTTTAGGTACCTGAACTTCTTCTGGAAGTACTTTGTTTGTTATATCTCTAATCTCTTCAAGAGCATCTATTTCTTTAATAGGTTGATCTTGAATAACTGTTTCTTTCCTTTTACGAGTATTTTTGTCTTTTGAGGCAATTGGTCTACCACGCTTTTAACGTATTTTAGACTCGCTAGTGATTTTATTAACGGATTGTCCCTCGGGGAAATCAATTTGTATAGGAGTATTTGCAGCTGGTGTATGTGACTTGGTCACTCTCTTTAGGTCAATAAATACATCTGGTAGTTGATTTGTTATGCTTGTAAATTAATTATCTTTTAAACTTCAAATTCACATAGTCTTGTGCGAGGATCAAGATATGATCAAGTATTCCATGTAATTTCTTTGACCATCTGTTTTTCATTTTCTCCCCCTAATGTTAGGAAGACTAATTCATCAAAATGACAAATGACAAAATGTGTCTTAAATACATCTCTTGTCATTGGCTCAAGATATCTTATAATAGAAGAAGAATCATATCCAACATATATTCTTAATCTCCTTTGAGGACCCATTTTAGTGCATTGTGGTGAGGCTATTGGAACATATACCGCACACCCAAAAATTATGATATGGGAAAATATTTAGTTCATGACCATAAGCCAATTGTAAAGGAAAATATTTATAATAACTTGTTGGTCTGATGTGTACTAGTGCTGCTGCATGTAAAATTGCATGTCCCCAAACTGAGACAGTGAGCTTTGTTCGCATAAGCAAGGGTCTAGCTATTAATTTTAGTTGCTTAATAAATGATTCAGCTAACCTATTTTGTGTATGAACATGAGTTACATGATGTTCTACATTTATGCCAATCGACATACAATAGTCATTGCTTTTGAAGAAAATTCACCAGCATTATCAAGGCGAATAGATTTAATTGTATAATATGGAAATTGTGCTCTTAATCGAATTATTTGAGCAAGTAATCTTGCAAATACTAGATTGCGGGTCGATAGTAAGCACACATAAGACCATCGACTGAATGCATCTATTAATACCATAAATATCTAAATGGCCACATGTAGGATGAATAGGTCCACATATATCACCATATATACATTCCAGAAATGTTGGAGATTTAGTTACAACTTTAGCTAGTGATGGCTTAACAATCAATTTACTTTGAGAACAAGCAGCACATAAGAATTCCTTAAATTGAAAAATCTTCATATTTTTCTATGGGTGCCCATGTAAATGTTCAATAATTTTTTGCATCATTATTGATCTAGGATGCCCCAATCAGTGATGCCAAATAGTAAAAGTTTTTGAATTAATAAACTTTTAGTTTATTGTAGCATGTATCTTAATTATACTAATTCTTGTATAGTATAATCCAGAAGAGAAATCAGGTAATCTTTCTAATCACTTTTCTTACCTAAAACAATGCTTGTAATATGAATGTATTCATTATTTTCCTTACATACAGACTCTATGTGATATCCGTTATAATGAATATCTTTGAAACTCAACAAATTTCTTTGAGATTTAGAAGAGAATAAAACATTGTTTATAATAAATTTTGTTCCTTTCGGTAGTATAATTATAGATCTTCCAGAACCTTCAATTAGCTTTGCACTACCAGAAATTGTAGTAACATAAGATTCACTCATTTTTATTAGAGAAAAATATTTTTTATCTTTAAGGATAATGTGAGTTGTTGCACTATCTACAAGATATATATCTTCATCCATATTGTTTTCAATTAAATAAATGAAGAAATATAAGAAATATTACAAAGTAATCAAAGAAACATTAGATATAAATAGAAATCATACTTAAAAATTTCATATAAAGTTTAAAATCTTACATTAAATAAATTTTCAATCATATAATTAATTCAAAATAAAATAAGTAAACTTACAAGTAATTTCAAAATAAAACAAGTAAACTTATTTTAGATATTCCTCGTCACCAACAATACAAATATTTTCTTGCGGATTAGCAAAGAAATCTGACACATCTAAGTGTGTAGTATTTGTAGGATCATTGGCAACGTCATCATATAAATTAACAAAGTTTGTCTCAACAGCTTTCTCTTTTTGTTTTATTGATGCTTAATAAAGATCAACAAGATGTTTAGTCGTGCAACAAGTATATGACCAATGTCCATTCATACCATAATGATAACATGAACTTTCTGTATGTTTCCTTTTTTCACTTGTGTTTTCTTGTTTTTCTTCTTTCTTATTCCTTTTTTGGTGGTAAGTAACATATTTATGAAAATAGTCATTATTTCTTCTTCGGCCACATCCACAGCTTTAGCCATGACCACGACCACGTCCTCATCCATTATTAATTATAGTCGCATTTACTTCAGGGAATAGAGCAGAACCAGTTGGACGAGTTTTGTGATTTTTCATTAATAGCTCATTATTTTGTTTAGTCACAAAAAGGCATGAAATCAATTGTGAGTATTTTTCAAATCCTTTCTCTCGATACTACTGCTGCAGGAGCACATTCGAGGCATGAAAAGTAAATAAAGTTTTCTCTAACATATCCTTATTAGAAATTTCTTCTTCGCATAATTTTAATTAAGAGTTAATACGAAATATTACGGAGTTATACTCACTGACTGTTTTAAAATCTTGCAAATGTAAATGCATCCAATCATAACAAGCTTTTGGAAGAATAACAATTTTTTGGTGGTCATACATTTCTTTTAAATGTTTCCAAAGAACAAGTGGATCTTTCACAATAAGGTATTCAGATTTTAGTCATTCGTGAATGTGGTAACAAAGAAAGATCATCGGCTTAACGCAATTTTGTATTGATTCATCATTTCCTTCTTTAATGGTGTCTCCAAGACCCATTGCATCAAGATAAATTTCAGCATCTAGTATGTAAGATAAATAGTTCTTGCCCGAAATATCAAGAGTCACAAACTCAAGTTTTGTAAGATTTGACATAATTTTAAAATTAAATAAAACAAAATTAGTGAAAAATTTTCAAGCAAATTATGAAAATCTTACCAACACAATCTCTTCCTTGTGATTTGAAAACTAATAACTAAAAAAAAATTCATGCTGATAACGTGTTGTAATTGAAATTTTACTCAAGGAGAAAATAGAATATAGAGACACTTAAAGATAAATAACACATAAAGAGAAAAACATATTTCTTATTCAATTGTTTCATAAAAGCCTCTATTTATAGGCATACAATCATAAATGTAGATAACCTAAAAGTCAAAGAGAATGAATGAGATTCAATAGTTTTAGGAGTTGAAAAAATAAAAAGGCACTCATAATAATAATAAATTAATAATATTCATTATTTTGAGAGTTGAGAAATCAAATGGACATCCACAATAATAGATGACTTCATAATATCATTATATATATGTTGAATGTAATATATTTATTTTAAAATGAAAAATGATTTAAATTTGTTTAGCCATACTAACTCTGTCATTTTATGTGGAACAATTTAATTAATTGTCCGTATTTATTTTATAACTAATAACACTTAAATTTTTTTAATTAGTCATTAAGTATTTATATAGACTTATTGTTGTCAAATAAAATGTTATAATTGGCTTAAAATTTATAAGGTGACAAATTTTAATTACCTAAAATTTAATTGCCCAGCTAATTGTCTTGTGCTTTCTGATTTTATTTCTTTTCTTTTTTCTTTTTCTGTGGGTGTTGCTCTTATGTTTTTTCTCTGTCTTGCAATTGGCCAAAATCAAAGTCTTCTCTGTAACTGAGTAATTTCTCTTCAAGGCAGATTGGAATGGTTCAAAGTGCAATGAAGGATGCAACTAATACCCAAAGCTTAAAGGAAATTGAAAGATTAATAAATGATATAATTGAGTCTCATGATTGTTAATTAACCTGAATAACTCATTTGTGTTAAAACATAAAATATAATTAACGAAAATTCATATAGTTAATAAATTAATTCATACAAAAAGTTCTAGTGGGAGTGCCATTAACTTACACAATATCCCTTATGAAATTATAAAGATCAAATTAAACTAAGAAATTTAATTACTTCGTGAACACAAGCCCTTTGTTTCCTTACTAATTTTCTCCCGAAAAAACAAAGTAGCAGAAGCATTCTCCTGTTTTGGGGATAGCTGGCGACCATGGTGAGTATTCCGACAGCTTTGGGGTTTGGCCAGAGCGTCTTTCATATTCTGAGCAATTATGCCCCCATTGGGATTTGTGATTGTGCTTTCCTTATCTGTACAGTGTCTCACCAGCTCATTCTCCACAGAATTTTCATGACCCTCTGCTCCGTGCTTCTTTTCTCTCCTCAATAATAGTGTTGTACCTCTCAACCAGTAGGGCCCTGAGCATTTGAGCCGGAGCTTCGTTATCGTGAGATTATCATTCAAAGTGATACTCTTTAAAATTATTTAAATAATTTTATGTTGTTATATTATTATTTTTTATTATTTTAAATTATTCTTTATTTTAATAATATAATTTTATAAAATTTATTAAATAAATTTCATAAATTATTTTATATTTTATTTATATTTATTTATATTTTAACTTAAATATAATTAATTTATATTTTAATTTTAAAATAATAAATACATAAAAAAATTTAAGTAATATTTTTAATAGTAATATTTTAGTATAAATTTTTAAGTAAAATAAAATTTTTAATATAAATTTTAAAATAATAAATATATAAATAAAATTTTTAAAATAATATAAATTTATTTTAAATAATATTTTTAATAATAATAATAATTAAAAATAATAGAAATATATAACAAAAAATTATTTTTTTATTTAACTATCGTTGCTTAATGCTTAATTTTTTTTTTTTTTTTGCTTTTAGTGTCACGTCAGAGGTGTTCTACCATAAATAATTCATAGTGAGAGTAAAAACTCTTATTAGAGATAGTCTCAGTGTTCATTCAGTATTAAATATTAATTAAGCAGATAACAGAACAGTAAATGAATCCCTGAATTTCAAAGGAACTTGTCATCTGAGACGTAGGACAATTCTATAAAAAGGCGTGCCTCAAATTAATACAAGCAATTTTTTTTCAATTTTAAAATTTAATTTGATAGTTAATTTTATTTAATTTTTTTATATTTAAAAAAAATCAAATTTATCGTTTAAATTAATACCATTAATTTACGTAAAAAAACTCTCTCCTAATAAGCCGGCTTTTGAATTGAGCTCTTTTCTTAAATTTGAGTCTTAATATTGGCAGTTTTATTAAGAGTCAAAATGAGACAGAAGAAAGCTACTTAGTGTTTGATAAAGTTTAGAGCAAAGCCATAATAAATAAATAAAAGAGCTACTTAGTGCCGAGAAAAATCCAAAGTGAATGTCATCGCCAGACATCTGAATTTTCAAAAAGTGTGGAATATTTTAAGTCTCACAATGGTAAGACAAGTCATTGCGTGTGGTGTTATCTAAATTTGAGAGACATTCTCATCTAGCTAATTAACTATTTTTTGAATTGAGGTCTCCTTTTAAACTTAAGTCCTAACATTAGTGATTTAACATTAGATTGCATTTGTCCTCAAAATTTCTTTGTGGTTGCGATTTATGCTTTATGGAACCCCTACTTCTGTGATTTTATTTAGTTAAACTCTAACAAGTGGTGCAGCTTCTAGTTCTGCATTATCCATGGCTTCTTTGATTGGGAGCTTCATCTCTGTTTCAAGAATTTTATTTTGGTTGGGGGTTAGCGTTCAAGATGGAGGAAGAAAAAGAAAAAAAAGAAGAGAAAACTTAAAAATAAATATAAAAAATTGATGAATAGTCCAACTAAGGTTCACGTAACTTGCCAAGTTGAAAATTTATGTTAAATAGTTAACTGTTAGTCCAAAGACAAGTTGAAATTTTTTTAAAAAAAATTAAGAATAAAATTCAACAAAAAAATATTTTAAGAACAAAATTGAATATCGAGTTAAATTTTAAAGATTTGTTTTCTAAAGATAAACATTTTATTTCACAATAAAATTATAATTTTTTCATATATAAAAAAAAGGACATCGTAATACTAAAAAACACATTTAATGATGGTTAAATTAAGTGCATTCATAGCACACCAAACATGGTGAATTTTATACTCATTAATTAATTATCTTTAATTTATAAATTTTGTGAGTTTTTAAGTAATTTATGATAGAAGTATGTTTGCTTGTATATTTATCTGTATAGGTGGAAAGAAATTGGAGAATGGAGGAAATTAAGAGAAAAAAAAAGAGAGCAAGAGTGGCATATTTTGGACATTTTTAATGTTGCTTCACCATTAATATAAGCATAACTCTCATATACAAGCTCTAATTGAAATAATTTAATAAGTTATGGAAAAGTAAAAAAAAATATTTACAATTTCATATTTTGAATTTTGCAAGATAAGGTATGTTACAACCTAAAAATAAACATGTCACAATACATGGAAGGCAAGTCATGACCTAAGGAAGCCAAGTCGTCACCTGCACATCCAAGACATGACACATGATGTGGAAAAAAAGAAGGAAAAAATAAAAAAGGCCAGGTGGTTATGCAAGTTTGTTTTTGAACCAACTCGCACAAGTTTTATCTAAAATAGGATTAGGGTACACTTGTATTATAAATAGAAGCAGTTTAGGTTTTTTTCTTTTAAAAAAAATTTTGGCCTCTTTTCTAGATTTTGTTTTGAATTTGAGTTTTTATAATTTCATTATGAATTAAATTCCTATTTTTAGGATGAAGATGTATTCTAATTACAATAGTTTGGTGAATTTATATATTGAATTTCTGATTTCTTCTCTTCTTTTGAGTTTTATTCTCAATTCTTCATACTTTTAATTAACTTGCCACTAATTAAATTATTTGCTAATCATAATGAGACTAGAAGATGATTTATGTGTCTAGAGTTAACATATTAAAATCATAGATTACACGTGGATAAGAATATACCCATTCGTTCGTGTAGCCATTAAAACGAATCACAGATCTTAATAAAGTATTGATTAATTTATTCACATAGAAATATAGTAAGTTAATAATTAAGGATATTTTTATTAGTATTCAAAAGAGATTAGTAAATAATTTAGAGTTCTTGACTAGAAAAGGATTCAATGCATTATAGTTTCTATTATATAGAAACTAAATTAGAGTAACTACGGTGAAATTAGATTCCCAGAGCTTTCTCCCACTGCATATCTACAACTTTTTATTTACAATTTGCCTTCAATTTTTTAATTTATTTTTAGTAGTTACTCTTTCATCCTCAATTACTTAGATAATCTTATTGTGGTTTAATTTTTGTACTTAATATACAATCATCATGGAATGATAGTCTATATTCACTCTTATTACTTGAAAATGATATGTGCACTTGCATGTTAACAAAATGCTTTAATGTAAACTAGTTATTTCCTTATATGAAATTATGGCTTTTTGAACTACTTGAGTGGAATTTCAGTGTTTATTTTTTAAGATCTTACCATTCCTTCTTCGTCATTAGAACCACAAGATATAGCATGCAAGTTCTGGCTTTTTTTGTGCAACACTATTCCCAATTTTCTGCATCAAGTTGGTCCACCAATATACAAAACTTTGATATGATTCTGTGCTAAAAAATTTCATCAAGCCACTCATTTGTTAAACTTCTCTTATATGGACGTATTTTATCAACAAGTGACTCAGTGATTCTTCTCTATAATCACATGTTGAACAGCCTTCATCTAGGACTATGGTATCTTTTTTCTGCAATTTCTCTTTCTCAATGATAAAAAATGTATTCTATCATTAATATATGAAATATATGTTAGAAAATTTAAACAACTATAGGGTGATGAATAATCCGTATATCACCATAAAAATATCATGTCAAATTATCGAGATATACAAAACATAAAGCATACTTGAATCTATCGCTATCCGCAGTATAAGTATTGGCCTTTTAAGATAGCAGATACGAACCACATTTCTTCTCTGCAATGGGACAGAAGAGAAATCGTACGTGAATAATTTCACCGTATTTGTACCTTATGAACCATTACTCTATTTATATCTGTATATGTGACATCAGTTTTCAGCCCATCACAAAAGACTTTAAGTCACACTGGACTTCTACACATAAAGTGGTCCATACTCAAAAACTTTTGATATTTTAGAAGCCCATTAATTTAATTAATCGTTTTATTTGGACTCTTTATTAAATAACAGTTCATGTACAATTAATTAACATATGCAAGCCTACAAAATATTTTAACAATATAGGTTAATTAAATATAAAAAAATAATTTTAAAAATTTTAAAAATAATATAATAATTGAATTTTTAAAATAATCTTTTAAGTATGCGCATATTTAAAAGTGTTTTTAAATAAACTTTGCGAGTCCCACTCACCTGTCAAAGCGTAAACCATTAATAAATTGGTCCACATAAACTCTCTGTTGGCCACATAAAATTTAGTTTGGATGTGCATCAGTGTCCATTTTAGAGATTGACTTCAAGTGAGCATCTTTGTTCAATTTGAAATCCATTCCCCCGGTTAAATCCATTCTCTCTCTTTTTTTTTTCAATTGGATCAGATGGCCATGTCAGCGGTTGAAGAAAGAAATACTTGATAATATAAAAATAATTTTAATAAATAAAAATTCATCAAAATGTGAGTTGATCTTATTACTTAACCATAAACTATTTCAAAGAAGCATCAAAAGAGTCAAACAAGAATGGTGCGCTATGCTGATGTTCATAGAACAAAATAAATGTGCGGACTGACTAATTAATTATAATCTATAATTTGATTGTATATTTTTTTATATTGAATTTTCTAATAACGTGAAGGTCTTATTGTTTAGCGACATGACAAATACTACCACTTTTAAGTTAGTCTTTTTTTTTTTTCTGTTTGGACTTTTTCTCCCTTAATGTATCCAAAAAAATTACTAATTTTATTATTTTACTAAATTTTTATTAATTTTGTATATAATTAGTTGGTGTATTATATAGTTCTTAAGAATTTTCAATTAAACTGATTTTAAAATAGTTTTCAAGTTTTATATTATATAAAATTTATCAAATTTTATATTTGAATTCTTTTTTGATAATTGTATTTGAATTTTTAAAAATAACAAATAAAATAATAAAATATGAAAGGACCTCTTTGGTTACCATTTCACTATCGTTTTCTTGGTTTATCACTATCAGGTATCACCATCAACCTTATCACCTCCATTATTAGCACATCATTTTCGCATCTACTTCAGTCATTGTTTTCTCTCGCCACTGCACCGTCAAGTCACTCTCGTCCTTACCTTCTTATTTGTGGTTATAAAATTTAGAAGAATAACCATTCCTATATATCTTTGTGGAAGAACAAAATTCTAGTTTTTTCTTCAAAATATTATAGCTAGTTTTTGTTTATCATCTATTATTATATTATTAAAATTTATTTCCATTTTTAAACACAATAATGTTTATTGAAAAATTTAAGCGAGTTAATATTTTAGTTCCCAAAGATGCAACTTTATTCAAGAAGTAAATGTATTTAACTCCCGAAATTAATTTAAATTTCAATTTTAGCACATAAAATTCAAAATCATTCAGAACACTTCTTAAACTTTCATAAAAAATAAAAACATTAGCAAGTCGTGAATTTTATGTTTTTTTCTTCATGTGACATGCACGTATTAAAGGGTAACATGCACTCTAATCCATAAAGTTTGCCTTAATTACAATTTTAGGACATAAAATTTAATATTATTCCAACGCCCTCCTTAGATTTGAAAACATAGGTTAGAATCTACACGAAAACTTAAAACAACAATAACAACTAAACATTTTTTTATTAGATAGGATCGGCTACATAGATCAAACGATATTATAGTCATTTATTATAAATGATTTCAATAGATAGATTATTAATTGTTAAATTATTTTTAATAATTTCATCTATTTTTTTTATCATCCTCTGTCTCTAACTATTGGGTTATTTTTCATATGATATACTCTTCTCAATAGGATTTCTATATGTCTTCTCTACACATGGTCAAACCACCTTAAGCAGGATTCCACTATCTTCTCCACAATATGTGATATTCTAACTTTCTATTTAATGTACTCATTTCTAATCATATATCTTCTAATGTGTCCACATATCCAGCGCAACATTTTCATTTCTGCGACATTGAGTTTATTTTCATATTGTCTTTTAACCACCTAACATTCAGTACCATACAATATAACAGGTCTTATAGCTGTACGGTAGAATTTTTCTTTAACTTTAAGTAGTACTTTTTTATCACAAATAACACTCGAAACTTTTCACCATTTCATCTATCCCTCTTGAATCCTATGATTTATGTCATCCTTTATTTCACTGTCATTTTGTATAATAAACCCAAAATATTTAAAGTTTGTAACTTATTTTAATATATGATCTTCAAGTTTTACTTCTAAATTTGTATTTGTTCTTTGTTTATTAAAATTACATTCCATATATTTTGGTTTTACTTTTACTTATACGAAAATCATGTGTTTTCAAAGCTTGTATTTATGACTCTAACTTCATATTTATTTTCTCTTTCAATTCACCAATTAAGACTATATCATCTGCAAAAATCATATACCGAGGCCCCAAATCTTGTATATGTTTAAAAATTGCATCAAAAATTAAGTTAAAAAGATATGGAGTTAGATATGACCCTTGTTGTAGTCCTATAGTTGTGAGAAAATATTTTGTCTCCATTTTGTGTTCTCACGTAAGTCATGATCCTATCATACATATTTTTGATTGTTCGAATATACGCAATACGTACTTCTTTCTTCTCTAGAACTTTTCATAAAACATCTCTCAGCATTCTATCATATGTCTTTTTCCAAATCAATAAAAACATATATAGATCTTTTTGCTTCCTTTGACATCTTTCTGTTAATCTTCACAATAAATAAATTGCTTCCATAGTTGACTTCCTAGCATGGAACCAAATTGATTTTCTATGACTTGAGTCTCTTATCTTAATTTCTACTCAATGACCTTCTCCTATAACTTCATAGTATAGTTCATAAGTTTACTCCCCTTATAGTTGATACGATTTTGTAGGTCCCCTTATTTTTATAGATAATGATTAAAGTACTTCTCCTCCATTCATCTGGTATTTTCTTATATCTCATTATCACATTAAACAACTTAGTGAGCCAACTTATGCCTTTCCTGCCTAGACCTTTCCACACCTCAATAAGTATATTATCAGGTCCTACTCCTTTGCCATTTTTCATTCTCTTCAAATCCTTATCTACTTTAAACTTCTAAATTCTACAATAAAAGGAATAATTGTGGTCCTTCTCTGTAATATTTAATCTATCAGAGTAATAAGCTAATTCATATCCTTTGTTAAAAAGCTCTTGAAAGTAACTCTTTCTAGGGGTGAGCACGGATCGGGTTAGGTCGGGTTCGGTTAAAATCTTTATCTGACCAAACAATGGTTGGGTTGCAAAATACTTACCCGAATCCGACCGTGATTTCGGGCCAACCGATCAAGTTGGGTTTAGTCGGTCAAAAGAAATCATAGTCGGGTTGGCGGGTCACCCGAGCAATCCATCATAGAAAAAACAAGTCTTCAACAACATATGCAAAATCATTCATGATTCCAAAAAAGAGAGTATAGTGAAAATAATTAATAAGACAAATTTCTCATTGATTCACAATCTACCACAATAAATCTAATAGATTAAATTTCTAAGCAAAAAACTATGCATTATGCACTTATCTGATATCAAAAACCATAGCGAAAACGATGGTAAAGGTTGAAAGGTTTATTGTGATGAGTCTTTGGATCTAGAAATCTCTAGATCTGGAAGTTTACTAGCATGGTTTTGTCACGACCCTAATTTTAGGGCACGTGAAATCCATATACCATACACATATATTTTTCATAAATGTACATAATGTCATTCTTTATCAGATAAACCAATACATATAAGTTCCCATACACATATACAATATACAGTTTACGTTTATAAACACCAGAGTAACAGTAGAAGCAAGGATCCTGCCTGTGACGTTCAGAGCAACTCTAGAGTACAAATATTTTGCAACTATAAAATATTGAGAGCCTAGAAACAATGTAGGCTCACCACTGGAGTACAACCTCTAGTCGATCACTTGATTGCTGGACCAAACTCTGTGTCTTTATCTGAAAAATAGATCCACATCATGTAGTGAGTTTTACAACTCAGTGAGCAGATAACACCCCCTATAACCTTTTAGGTCAACATATGGATGTACTTTTCATTTCAAAGTTTCTCATATTGAAAAGTTACATTCAAGAGTACATTCATATGTGACCTGCATTTCAAAACATCTCAGTTCGAATCACATACAAATATCTGTAACCACATATGATATAAATTGATCTTAAATCGAATTTGTTATGCAATAAAAATCAATTCTTTTATATAATACTCAAGTATGTCACAACTTTCAATAAACTCAATAGATAAATATGGAATGTGAGTTCATCACCCTTCTGCCTCCTCACATTACCGTAGTCACAATCACAATAAGTAATCAGGGAATGTGAGTTCATCACCCTACTGCCTCCTCACATTACCACTGAGTACAACTTCAATAGATCAACAGGGAATGTGAGTTCATCACCCTTCTGCCTCCTCACATTACCACTGTCATCATCACAATAGGTAATTAGGGAATGTGAGTTCATCACCCTACTGCCTCCTCACATTACCACTAATACCACCTTCACAATATCGTCTCAAGCCATATAATCTCGTCATTTCTCATCAATACATATATATATATATATATTTATATGAATATATAAACATGTAAAAAAAAGTGCATATCCATCATATGCAATGAATTATTATCAAACAATTCGCCATACAATCATATTCGGCAATTTACAACTTTACATATCATTCAAAACAAAGCTTTCAGTCTCAGTACAAAATCTTTTATTATAAATTTTCCAATCAGAGAAATCATATAATCATGCCCATATTCGAGGCAAATATAACACTGTAAAATTAATGCCACATGCATATCATATTTTCTTTGCCATGTAATGTGAAATGCATTTAGAATTATCGTATTCAAAGCATTTCAAAATCTATTTCAAAACTCATACTCTTCTTGAACTAGATATCATTTCTCAATCATTTCAAATATTTCAAACCATTTCAGAAACATATGAACATATAAATAACATGTAATCATACTCATTTATCAATGAAAAGTTCAAGAAGAGTAAAAGTAAGCTATAGGAAGAATTATCTACTCACAGGTAAGGGCTCCAGATTGGACAGCCCTAAAATCCTCGTTTCTAGTCTGAATTTGACCAAATAAGCTTCAAAAATGTGTCCGGAGGGTCCAAAAATCTTAAATGAGCTCGGGCACTGTTCACCGCCGAAAATACTATTCACCGTCATTATTCATCGCCGAAATTACTATTCATCCGCCACTATTTATGCCAGAAATTACTATTCACCGTCACATAAAAAGTTACCAAATGACCGAAAAAATTACATATTCTAATGTTTATCAAGCTTCTGAATCCATCTACGGTGTCAGATTTCTAATTTGAGGTCTCTAAGTAAGGTTTTTCAGAACTTACCTTTTACCGAGATTTTCTACTTCAGATCTACGGCGATTCAACGGTTGATTTGAAAAACTGATCGGTTAAAACTGAAGTACTCTTCGTCGTGAATCCAATAACACTTTCAGTTTTGAGATTGGAAGTTCTTAAACACTCCAAATCGAAAAATAAAATTTGAGATTACTATTTACTCACTATGCATGCACTATTCCTTTCTTTCTTTTTTCCTTTCTTTTTCTTCTGAAATCGTCCGCCCCCGGTTTTCGTTTATCAACTTTCATTTTTTTTTTAAATATAATAATAATTATTAAATAATTAATAATAAGATTTTCTTTTATAAAAATTCATATAAATTCTATTTTTCATCATAAAATATCCCAAAAATTTCTAAAAATTTCCTTTCTCATAAATCTTTAGTTAAACTCTTAAATTATAATTTTTCTTAATAAAAATCATAATAAAACAAATTTCAAAACAAATATCTTTATTTATATTAAAAGAAAGAATATTTCTAAAAATACCATAAAAATTCAATAGAGGCCGGTATAATTATTTTAAGCAACACAAAACTTCTTTTACTTAAAAGTCCACTTACTTTTAACAAATTATAATTATTTCTACATAAATAAAAATATTTTTGCTAATAGCGCGCCAAAATATAAATTATCATATTTCTTTTGTAATTCTTTAATCCATGTAATAAATATACATATTTTCACCAGTTCTTATCTCTATTGTCAAAATTCTCTTTTTTTTTTATTCTACATTTCCTTTAATTGGAATTTTTCGTTAAATTTTACGGTTATTACATTCTTCCCCCCTTAAAGAAATTCGGTCCCCGAATTTTCTCACCCTAGTTGCAGATAATTACTAATCTCATTGTTCAAATAAACACAAATATCTGACACATATATCATTTTTCTTTTCCCAAGTAGCTTCCTCAGTAGAGTGATTTTTCCATATCACCTTTACTGTAGGTATTTCTTTTGACCGTAACTTCTTTACTTATCTGTCCACTATTGCTACTAGTTGTTCCTCATAAATTAAATCTTTTTGTAACTGAATCTATGGACACTGTATAACATGTGTAGAATCCGGTAAATATTTCTGTAGTATAGACACATGAAAAACTAGATAAACATTATCCCATGCAAGTGGTAGACCGATCCTATCAAGAATTTCAAATGGTTCTATATACCGAGGGTGTAACTTTCCTTTCTTTCCAAATCTCATTACCTCTTTCATTGGTGAGTCCTTCAAGAATATGTGATCACCAATTGATAATTCCTAGTGCTCAACATTCATAGTCCTTATAAACTTTTGACTTGTATTGAGTTTACAGTATTTTTTTTCTAATCAATTTCACTTTATCAATGACATCTTATAATAAATATAACTCCACTGAGTCATTTAACAGAACATTTGTAACACCTCTTACATAAGGCTTAAATCTTCTAATATCATTTTATTATAGAAAAATTCTGCTAAGAAATCTCCTACCAATCTCAAAAAAAATATGCCTGTAGCATGCTCTCCAAACTAGCATCATCAATTTAATAATTCATATGCTATCTATTGCATGTTATTCCAAATTAGATTTTCAAAGTTTAACTTTTCTCAATTCACTCACATATTAAGAAACCTATGATGTTCATGTAAAACTTCAAATGATTGCCATTGTATATTGGCATGATAATTACTGCTATGAGCAAATTCAACTAAGGACAATTAATTTCTCCAAACTTTCACCACAATAATATAAAGATACTTAAAGCATAACTTCTAATGTATAAACACATTATTTAAATTTAGTATTAGTCACTCTATTATCTAATAAAGATCTTTAGACTTCCTGAATAACTCTCTTGAGATAATATATTCTATTCATACTTGCCAACATACCCGCCAATGAAAAATTTCACTTGTATATTTTTTTTACCATTATACTAGTACCATTTTTTTTATCTCAGTATATCCTTATTACCTCGGGTAATCCATATTTACAATCTATGGCTTCTTCTGAAATCTATTTTCTCAACAATTATCCATACGTGAATTTCCAATCTCAACATAATTTACATTCTAGATATTAGTCTCAATTTAGCAAGGTATAAATCATTAACACAAATATCTTAATCACTTACATTATTCTCAGAGATGATTCTCAAAATATTCTCCATGTTTCCAAATTAAAAATTTCGAGATTAGCTTAAATCTTACTTTCCATACTTTACTCCTCAAAAACTTCAACACCGTTAACTCCTTTGATTACATTCGTCAAAGCACCATTACATCATCATCCATCTATTCTTTTCAAAATCTCTATTACTTTAATCTACTAATCAGTTGAACACCATAATAACTGAGTTCCAAAGATTAGAAATTAACCCTCCTTATAATAAGGAAAAAGAATATTGCATTTAATGCCAAATATAATGTAAGACAAAGCAGCAAAAAATGCGAAACACGTAATAGAGCATGGTGCCAAAATAGGAAGTCGAAGTTTGGACAAAACATTGACAGGAAATTAAAATCGGTGGCCGTAATTCTTGAAAATCTGTAAACAAAATCTAGCTGCTATTTCGACGAAAATCGGTGGCCGCAATCGGTGGCCGCAAATTTTGAATATATGTGCCAAAATTTAATTCAAAGATATTGTTATTCGGCGGAAGCATATCATATGGAAAAGAATATTTCTGTGCCTATAAAGTCTGTAAATAACAAGAGCACATAGTTAACTGGTAGGATGCAGTTGGTTGTTTCAAATATATATAATCAATCAACTGTAAATAACCAGTCCAAATTAAAATTTCTCAAAATAGTTAATTGACTTATAAACCAATAGTCGACTGGCAAAAACATTGAGAAAACAAAATAAACCATTTGATTGTTCCTCTTCAACAATTAATTGGTTTGCATTTTCATTTTCATTTTTTTTTTACAATGACGGCTATCACCTACAACTTTTCTACAAAAATCAAGACATCAATGCTTCATCAAAGACAACAAGAAAAAGACAGATTTCTGGTGATATCTTATCTTATGCTCTTTATGTGCTTAATATGAATCAAAGTCATAACTACTGTACATATACATGCTTGCCGTCATTTTTTGAAATTTTTTTTTCTTTTAATTTAGCTGATATTCACCAATTACTCACATAATTGTTCTAATAATACCCGGCCATTCGCATAACTATTATAAATATGCCCTTCCCTAAGTTCTATAAGGTGATAGAAATTATGGAGGGAACCGCATTCCGTCAATTTCGAAATATCTGTGTCTTTTGTGGTTTCAATCCTGGAAAAGATGGGGAATATGTGAAAGCAGCACAAAACCTGGGTATGGTACTGGCCAGAAGAAAAATTCATCTAGTCTATGGTGGAGGTAACTGTGGGTTAATAGGGTGTGTGGTTACAGCTGCACATGTAGGAGGATGCCAAGTTCTAGGTATTATTCCTACAGCTCTAGCTGCATCCAGCAACATAGGGAAAACAATTGGGGAAGAATATAGAGTAGCTTCCATGCATGAACGCATGGCTAGAATGATGAGCAATGCTGACGCCTTTATTGCCTTACCAGGTGGTTTTGGTACTTTAGAGGAGATTTTCCAAATAGTCTCTTGGGCACAATTGAATATGCATCACAAACCAATAGGTTTGTTAAATGTTAATCACTTCTTTGATGGTTTGTTATCTTTCCTTGATCATGCTGTGGAACAAAGGTTTATCCCACACTCAGCACGACGAATTCTCATCTTAGCTTCAGATGCTGAGGAGTTGATTGATGCTTTACAAGCATATGTTCATGTACCTGATCCAATCACAGCTCAAATAGAATAGACAACAGACTATAGCAGAAAGCGCAAATTGGACTTGGATCTTCATCTGTAACTGTAGCAAGATGTGGACATTGCTGTACCACTTTTACTTTTTTAGGGTTATCTTATATACCATCTTGCTAGCCACATAACTTAAGAAAGTACTATTACTAAGTCAAAATTCATATTTTGAGAACTTAGCATATAGCTGATATTCCCTTGGAGTTTGTAATATTATCTTTAAATATTGCTTATGATCCTCTGTACTCTTGAAATATTCTAGTATATTATCAATAATTATAATAACAAATTAATCCTGAGATGGCTTCAATACTCTTTTTTTTTTATCAAGTCCTTGAATGCAACTGGGCATTTGTCAAACTAAATGATATCACCAAGAACTCATAATACCATAACGAGTCCTAAATTTTTTTTTTTTTCGAATATCCTCTTCCCTTATCCTCATTTGATGAGATCCAAATATCAAATCAATTCAAAATTTTTTTAAAAATGTTGAGCACCTTGTAGCTGGTCAAACATATCATCTATATGAGGTAATGAGTATTTATTTCACATTGTCACTTTATTCAATTGTCTATAATCTATGCATAGTCATAGTGATCCATCTTTCTTTTTCATAGATAGAACTGAAGCACTCCAAGTAATAGTACTAGGGTATATAAATCCCTAGTCTAACAAGTGTCACAACTGATCCTTCAATTCCTTGAGTTCAGTCGGTGCCATTCTATATATAGGTATAGACACTGGTTGGGTTCTAGGAAGTAAATCAATACCAAATTATATTTTACGTTTCGAGGTAATCCTGACAATTCTTCAAGAATTACATCAGAATTTTTTTTAACCACTAAAACTTAATTTACAGTGGTATACTTTATATCAACATCTCTCACTACTGCCAACTATCCTTGGCACCTTTTTGTAGTCACTTATGGACTGCTAAAGCAGAAATTAAATTACTGGGTATCTCATTACGATCCCCTTGTATCAAGAAAGAAAATTCCTCAACAATTGAATTTAATCACCATATAATGACATTTCAAAATGACATGACATAATGCCAACAAATTCATTCTCAATATCACATCACAGTCTACCATATCTATACAACCGGTACAACGGATGTCACATTCAGAAACCATCATATTTGGTATCTGTCTCAATTCTTTAAATTCTTTAAGACGCATATCTCTTTTACTTTCAAGCTGTAATTGATCCATAGATACCTCTTAAGATGTCACAATATTCAATCTATCTTATACTATAAACTTTAACAACTTCGAATAGAAAGGAATTTGAAATCCTATAGAATCCCTCAGCAGCACCTGAAGTATAAATATGTCCGGCTCATATCGATACTAAAGGTCCTACTAAAGAATCCTTTGCTCTGATTGTCACAAGGAAACCTAATGCTCTGATACCAACTTGTCACGACCCTAATTTTAGGGCACGTGAAATCCATATACCATACACATATATTTTTCATAAATGTACATAATGTCATTCTTTATCAGATAAACCAATACATATAAGTTCCCATACACATATACAATATACAGTTTACGTTTATAAACACCAGAGTAACAGTAGAAGCAAGGATCCTGCCTGTGACGTTCAGAGCAACTCTAGAGTACAAATATTTTGCAACTATAAAATATTGAGAGCCTAGAAACAATGTAGGCTCACCACTGGAGTACAACCTCTAGTCGATCACTTGATTGCTGGACCAAACTCTGTGTCTTTATCTGAAAAATAGATCCACATCATGTAGTGAGTTTTACAACTCAGTGAGCAGATAACACCCCCTATAACCTCTTAGGTCAACATATGGATGTACTTTTCATTTCAAAGTTTCTCATATTGAAAAGTTACATTCAGGAGTACATTCATATATGACCTGCATTTCAAAACATCTCAGTTCGAATCACATACAAATATCTGTAACTACATATGATATAAATTGATCTTAAATCGAATTTGTTATGCAATAAAAATCAATTCTTTTATATAATACTCAAGTATGTCACAACTTTCAATAAACTCAATAGATAAATATGGAATGTGAGTTCATCACCCTTCTGCCTCCTCACATTACTGTAGTTACAATCACAATAAGTAATCAGGGAATGTGAGTTCATCACCCTACTGCCTCCTCACATTACCACTGAGTACAACTTCAATAGATCAACAGGGAATGTGAGTTCATCACCCTTCTGCCTCCTCACATTACCACTGTCATCATCACAATAGGTAATTAGGGAATGTGAGTTCATCACCCTACTGCCTCCTCACATTACCACTAATACCACCTTCACAATATCGTCTCAAGCCATATAATCTCGTCATTTCTCATCAATACATATATATATATATATTTATATGAATATATAAACATGTAAAAAAAAGTGCATATCCATCATATGCAATGAATTATTATCAAACAATTCGCCATACAATCATATTCGGCAATTTACCACTTTACATATCATTCAAAACAAAGCTTTCAGTCTCAGTACAAAATCTTTTATTATAAATTTTCCAATCAGAGAAATCATATAATCATGCCCATATTCGAGGCAAATATAACACTGTAAAATTAATGCCACATGCATATCATATTTTCTTTGCCATGTAATGTGAAATGCATTTAGAATTATCGTATTCAAAGCATTTCAAAATCTATTTCAAAACTCATACTCTTCTTGAACTAGATATCATTTCTCAATCATTTCAAATATTTCAAACCATTTCAGAAACATATGAACATATAAATAACATTTAATCATACTCATTTATCAATGAAAAGTTCAAGAAGAGTAAAAGTAAGCTATATGAAGAATTATCTACTCACAGGTAAGGGCTCCAGATTGGACAGCCCTAAAATCCTCGTTTCTAGTCTGAATTTGACCAAATAAGCTTCAAAAACGTGTCCGGAGGGTCCAAAAATCTTAAATGAGCTCGGGCACTGTTCACCGCCGGAAATACTATTCACCGTCATTATTCATCGCCGGAATTACTATTCATCCGCCACTATTTATGCCAAAAATTACTATTCACCGCTACATAAAAAGTTACCAAATGACCGAAAAAATTACATATTCTAATGTTTATCAAGCTTCTGAACCCATCTACGGTGTCAGATTTCTAATTTGAGATCTCTAAGTAAGGTTTTTCAGAACTTACCTTTTACCGAGATTTTCTACTTCAGATCTACGGCGATTCAACGGTTGATTTGAAAAACTGATCGGTCAAAACTGAAGTACTCTTCGTCGTGAATCCAATAACACTTTCAGTTTTGAGATTGGAAGTTCTTAAACACTCCAAATCGAAAGATAAAATTTGAGATTACTATTTACTCACTATGCATGCACTATTCCTTTCTTTTCTTTTTTTCCTTTCTTTTTCTTCTGAAATCGTCCGCCCCCAGTTTTCGTTTATCAACTTTCGTTTTTTTTTAAATATAATAATAATTATTAAATAATTAATAATAAGATTTTCTTTTATAAAAATTCATATAAATTCTATTTTTCATCATAAAATATCCCAAAATTTTCTAAAAATTTCATTTCTCATAAATCTTTAGTTAAACTCTTAAATTATAATTTTTCTTAATAAAAATCATAATAAAACAAATTTCAAAACAAATATCTTTATTTATATTAAAAGAAAGAATATTTCTAAAAATACCATAAAAATTTCAATAGAGGCCGGTATAATTATTTTAAGCAACACAATACTTCTTTTACTTAAAAGTCCACTTACTTTTAACAAATTATAATTATTTCTACATAAATAAAAATATTTTTGCTAATAGTGCGCCAAAATATAAATTCTCATATTTCTTTTGTAATTCTTTAATCCATGTAATAAATATACATATTTTCACCGGTTATTATCTCTATTGTCAAAATTCTCTTTTTTTTTATTCTACATTTCCTTTAATTGGAATTTTTCGTTAAATTTTACGGTTATTACAGGTTTCTTCTTTGTGGTGGACACTACAAGAATAGCGGGGTTTAGCGACGGTTATTTAATGACGGTCATAAAAATCGTCGTTAAATCAGGCTTTAACCACGGTTAAATAAACTGTCGTAAAAATAGGAGATATAACGACGGTTTAGACTAAACCGTTGTTATATAACGACGGTTTAACATAAACCGTCGTTATATAACGACGGTTAGGTCGAAACTGTCGTTATATTCTACGGACATTGGACCGTTCCTGGGAAAATAGACCGGTTTTACGATAGTTTATAGATAACTGTCGTAATATCCGATGGAAATTGGATCGTTTATAGGGATTTGCTCCGGTTTAACAACGCTTTATGTAACCATCGTTATACCACGCTCCCATTGGACGACGGTTTGTCATAGAACCATCATTAAAAACATATTTAACGACGGTTATTTTTTGAACCGTCGTTAAACCGCGCCTTTTCCTATATATTCGCCTTGTCTCTTTCATTTTCATTACGCAATTTCAGTTTCTCTCTATTTCTTCTTACAAACGCTTGTGAATTTTTTTCTGTCAAAGGTTCTTGTGATTTTGGTGCTTCGAATTTATTTGCTTTATTTGAGGTAAATTTTTATATACTTGTACTATTATGAATTATTTTTTATTTAAATTGTAAATTTTTTTAAGTTTATTAAGTACGTTATTTGTTTTTTAACTTTGTATGTAGATATTTCATTTATATAAAAACAGTTGTGATTCAGAGTTGTTTATTTGGACATAAGGTATGTATTTTAATATTAATTATGTTTAATGTTTTGAATTTTTTTTTGATATATTTGTATGTTTGATTTAAATAGTTTATACTTTTCGTTTATTAGAAATTATATTATGTTTTTAGAAAATGATGTATTATGTTATATAGGTTAATTATCTGTTGTTAATTTAAACAAATTAATAGTAAAAAATAATTAATATTTATATTTGTTAATTAGAATAATTAAATAAGTATTAATTATTATTTTTGAAGAATGTCATAATTATTAACTTAGAATTTTATGTTCATAATTATAAGGTAAAACAATTTAAATATGATAACTTAATTTTCCTTCCAGTTAAAGTGACATGTGAACAGAAAATTGTACGAAATATTGTATAGTAGATTTAAATATAGCTTTTAATGTCAATAAAATTAAACTGAAATATTACAAAATAACTTGAAACAATGTTAATATGATAACTTAGGGCCTGTTTGGTTTAAGAAAATATTTTTAATTTTCATTTTCATTTTTCATTTTTTAAAAATAGTTTTCATTTTCAAATTTTCAAAATATAGAAAACATGTTTGGTTTACAAAGTGAAAATGTATTTTCAAAAATAAAAACAATGAAAACATGTTTGGTTTGAATTTTAAAAAAATTGAAACAACAAAGAAAATAGACAAAAATGAGAGTTCATCGCGTTTTGCACCTTTTGAGAGTTTACTGAGTTTTCAAAATAATAGTGGAAAAAAATGTAATTCATAAAATATTTATTTACCAAAGTTGTAGACAAAAAACAGCAAACAAAATACATTATTTTAACTTAAACATAAAATATTTGAAAATGATAACAGAAAACTGAGTAACCAAACAGTGCCTTAGTTTCTCTTCCAGTTAAAGTGCTATGTGTTTGTGCTATTTATTTTAACTTAAACATAATTAGTTAAATTTAAGTATACAAATTAAGTAAAAATATTAAATTGTTAAATAGAATTAAAAATCATTAATTTTTTTTTGTCGTATATTATTTAATTCTCGATAAGGTGTTAGATTATGAAGTTATGCATTAAAAATACATTATTCAATGAATTATTAATTAATTTTTTTGATTTCATAATGGTTTCAGTCATGGATAAGACTTGGATCCATAAACCTCGACACACCCGAGAGTATTTGAAAGGTCTACAAGGATTTTTAGACTTTGCAAATGCTAACTCGAGTGTGGAAAGTCAAATAATTTGCTCATGTTCAAAGTACAGATTTAAAAAATGGCAAGCTACGAAGGTTGTGCGCCAACACTTGATCGTCAAGCCTTTTCCACAAGGCTACGATTTTTGGAGTATGCACGGAGAAAGGGTAACAGAAGATCCTGCTACAAGATATCAAATAGTACTACATGATGTTCCAGAACGTCCAATCGTCCGAAATGACCCTGTGCAGGACATGGTCCGTGAAGTATTTGAAATTCATCATAAACATAAAAGTGTTGATTCTGTTGATATGCCGGTTCCACCGTCAGGTGAAAGGATGGACGAAGGCACGAGAGATTTTTTTGAATTACTGAAGGATGGGCAAGAACCATTGTATGAAGGGTGTGACAAATACTCCAAATTGTCGTTTCTGGTGAATTTGTACCACATCAAGTGTTTGTGCGAGATATCCGACAAGGCTATGTCAATGATGCTGCAACTATTGGTTGACGTTTTTCCGGATGCAAAGATTCCAACTTCGTTTTACGAGGAAAAAAATTATTAATAAGTTGGGGTTGAACTACAAAAAAATACATGCCTGCAAAAATGATTGCATGCTATTCTGGGGAGAAAATGAAAATAAAGATGCTTGTAACAAGTGCAGTGCATCAAGGTGGAAACCGAGGAAAAAAGGGGAGAAGCGGAAGAAGGTAGCTAATAAAGTCCTCAGATACTTTCCATTAAAGCCTCGGCTACAAAGATTGTTCATGTCTTCTAAGACTGCCGAACATATGAGATGGCATTCCACAAACACAAATAGTGACGGTATGATGAGCATCCGAGGGACTCCGAGGCATGGAAGAGATTTGACATCTTAAATCCTCAATTTGCATCCGATCCTAGAAATGTGCGTTTGGGCCTTGCTACCGATGGTTTCAATCCATTTGAAAATTTAAGTACAAGTTACAGCATATGGTCAGTCGTACGGATCCCTTACAATCTTCCTCCTTGGATGTGTATGAAGCAGAGTTCTTTTATGTTGTCAATGATAATTCCTGGTAGAAAGGCACCGGGAAATGATATAGACGTATTTCTGCAACCGTTGATTGAAGAGTTGAAGGAGCTATGGTTCGACGGTGTGCGGACTTACGATTCATTCAGCAGTGACATGTTCAATATGTATGCTGCTCTCATGTGGACAATCAGTGATTTTCCTGGATTTGGATGTTTATCAGGTTGGAATACTCATACTGGATTGACTTGTCCACACTGTAATTTTGATTCAACTCCTGTGCGCCTTCCTCATAGTCAAAAATGGTGTTTTATGGGACATTGTCGTTTTCTAAATTCGGGTCACAAATTTCGGCTTACCCGTAACAGGTTTGATGGAACAGAAGATAGAAGAAATCCTCCACTGCAATTGAACGGTGTAGATATTTTCAGACAAATTAATGATATTAACATTGTATTCGGAAAGAACGGAGAACATGAAGGTCGAGAACAGAGGTCCCGAGGTCACGGAGGGGTTGCAGCTAGGACTCAACAATGGTGAAAAAAGAGTATATTCTTTGAACTTCCATATTGGGCGAACAATTTATTGCGGCATAATCTTGATTTGATGCATATCGAAAAAAATGTATGCGACAACATTCTGTATACTTTATTAAATGATACTGGCCGTCCAAAAGACCACATCAATGCACGAAGAGATTTACAGGAGTTAGGTGTTAGGTCAGAGTTTTGGCCAGATGGGAATGGTAAGTATTCGCTTGCTTTGTTCACGTTGACAAATGCAGGTAAAGATATCTTTCTCAAAACACTGAAAAATACATCTGTGCCTGACGGATATTGTAGTGATATTTCTAGATGCATTGATTTAAGACAACGTAAGATTGGTGGGTTGAAAATTCATGATTGTCATATTCTTATGGAACAACTACTACCGTTTGCCATAAGGAAGGCACTTCCTCAGCAAGTGTCTGCAGTTCTGATCGAGTTTTGTTTGTTCTTTCGACATATTTGTTCCAGAGCTTTAAATGTCAGCGAATTTGATCAACTTCAAAATCGTATTGTTCTGACGCTGTGTCATATGGAGATGATATTTCCTCCTTCCTTCTTCACAGTAATGGTACACTTAACAATTCACTTGGTCCAAGAAGTCAAGTTAGGCAGACCAGTTCAATATCGTTGGATGTATCCTATTGAAAGGTACAAGAATTTAAAAATTCAAATCTATTTTATCTTTTTTATGTTTTTTTTATTATCAATTTGTCATACCCGGTTTAACGTATGTTGTACAGATACTTGGGTAAGCTTAAGTCATTCGTCCGAAATAAAGCAAGGCCAGAGGGCTCAATAGCCGAGGCATGTGTTGCTGAAGAAGTTTTGATATTTTGTTCAAGGTATTTGGAGGGTGTAGAAACATTGTTCAATCGTCCTATTCGGGTTGACGATCGACCTGATGTGGCGACGTCGGTGGGGGGTACGTTGTTTCCACAAGTAGGAAGGCTAGTTGGTGGGTTCGAGTATTTCACCCTTTCTCCCCGAGAAAAATTGTAAGCCCATCGACATGTCTTAATAAATTGTCCGGAAGTCGAATCTTATCTTCAGTGAGTACACCAAACTTTACTGTTACAATAATATTTATCTAATGGATATGAATCATTAAATTTACGACTCAATTTTTTTTCAGAGAATTTAGAGATTGGGTAAGACATAGCTTACGAAGTAGAACCCGATCGTCTTCTAAGATAGATAAAAAAGTTCATAGGGAGTTTGTTTCCTGGTTCACTCGTCGTGTAAGTATATAATTTACCTAGTCAATTTATATTTACAATCTAATATGAGCATAACTCACGACTCAATTTTTCTTTCCCAGATAGCAAATGATAGTAGTGAGACATTATCAACTGAACTAAAATTTCTGGCAATTGGGCCCTTGGATAGAGCACGCCAATATAGTGCATACAATATAAATGGATTTAAATTTCGAACCTTAGAGCGAGACCAAGGGTTGACAACCCAAAATAGTGGAGTTTACGGTATTTTTGGGACGAGGAGTTATGCAAGTAGCAATGACAGAAATATGCAATTCGGTGGAGTGCCGTATTATGAAAAGTTATTGGATATTGTAGAATTGAATTATCACGACCACTTTATAGTTACTTTATTCAAATGTATGTGGGCCAATACAACAACAGCGAGGGGCATTACAACAGATGATTTCGGAGTGACATCTGTCGATTTTTCACGGTTGATTCATACCGGTGAAAATGACGATGACGATCCGTACATCAAAGCATCTGAAGCGCATTAAGTATATTATGTAGAAGATGCGGTTGACAACAAATGGAATATGGTTGTACATTTGAAGTCTCGTGATTTATATGAGATGGGCAAAAACGATGATAATATTTCATATGATAGTGATCCGTTGCGCGTTCAAAATTTAGAAACATTATTTCCAGAAGAAACAGTGAATTTATGTCTGTTACAGTACTAATTTGACCCTGTATTATCTTGAATATATTTTGAGTTTGTTTATGAACAATTTATGCTTTTTATGTATTTTGATATATGATTTTATTATTTTCTTATTTTTAAATGAATAATTTATGAGGTGAAATTAATTTTATTAATTTTTTTCTGACAGACATAGTGACGATGTGAAGGGGTAGATCTGGATTTGCGGGTAGAGTGGCTGCGGCGACATCAGCTGGCCATGTTGCTCGCCCCGCTAGTAGTGAGGGAGGACAGCCTTACGATGATGATACTGTCCAGTCAGTAGATGTCCAGTCCACGGTACCTCCAGACTCGAGGGCGCTAGAGTCAGAGGCTGGACCATCCACACTACCCCCATCTGATGATACAGCACCGGAGTCAGATCCCACCCCGTCCACAATCCCCTCTTACGACGCATAGGAACCATACGACGATTTTGATATCAACTTGGACGTCAATGATTTGTTGGGTGGCATTGAGGTGGAGCATCAGATTGCTCAACAAGAGCGTAGGCGCAAGAGATCGTGGACAGTCGATGTTATAGGTATAATATAAAATATTTTTTATATTTATAATAATTAGCGTCCAAATATTGAGTTAACACATTTATTTTATATTGTAACAGATGAGACCGGTCAGGTGACACCCAGACAGATGACTGTCCACGATGTTTGGGCGTTACCTAGTGGGCACAAGATGGTTGTCCAGTGTAACGACATCCACCAGCCCATTGGAGACGGAGGTGGTCTCCTTGGTGTCTTCCTCGGCACCATTGGAGATAACTTTCATTTCTTTCCGATCTCATATAAAGATTTGAAGAGCATTCCCGAAGATTACAAGGCCGGAGTGTTTCGTGACACGATACAGGTATAAAATGTTAATTCTTCTTAAGTATACTTTAATATTTTTAATGTTTAACTCAAATTTTTATTATTTTTTGTAGACACATTTTAATGTGACGGGCTTGCACAAGAAGATCATTTTACAGTCACTTGGAGCCAAGTGGAGAGCTGCGCGTTATAATGTGTTTCGGCTCAAGTACGACGGGACTAGGACGAGGGAGGAGTTGCTGAACGACGTACCCTCTGGCATTCCACGTTACCAATGGGCTACGTTCGTTGATTACCGGCTGAACGTGAGGACCAGAGTAATTTTTATATTAATTTTTTCATATATATTTTCTTTTCAAAAACATTGATTAATTATTTTATTTATGCATTTATTTAGGATGTGGATGCTCAAAATAGACATAACAGAAAACGTATGACGATGCCACATACAACTGGATCCAAGAGTTTTACACGTAGAAGGGCTGAGCTTGTGAGTTTTATTTCAAAAGAATTTTATTCCTTTTTAAATAAAAAACATTTTTCTTTAAAATTTTTATTAATTGTTTATTTATTCAGGAGGCGGAAGTTGGGGGCCCAGTGACTCGCGGTGATGTATGGACGGCAGCTCATAAAAGAGCTAACGGAACATACATCAACGACGAGGCTCGAGCAGTTGCGGTATGTAAAATATAGCTATTATTATGTTAACATATAATTTTATTTGATTATTTATTAATTGTAATAAAAATTTAATGTCTTTTTTTCATTTTATAGGAAAAAATTGTCTCGATCCAACAGGAGGATAGCTCTTCCCAAAGAGCTCTCGACAGATGATTCACTTGCGAGAGCCTTGGGAACTGCAGAGCACTCGGGTCATGTTCGAGGATTTGGGTTAGGTGTTTGTCCAACCAAGTCTTCGGACGTCCCTCTGTTGGGTCGAGCTCATCATCTGGGTCTGGGCCTTCATACACTGAATTACAGAATGAGGTGGCTCGTCTGAAAGCGGCCATACATGAGCGAGACGTCAAGCAGCAGCGCCGAGAGGCGGAGCAGCAGCGACGAGACGCGGAGCAGTAGCGACGAGACGCGAAGCGAGAGGCTCGTGATGCTGACATGATAGCTCGATAGAAACAGATGGAGGCAGCTATGGCGTTCTTGCTCCAGAACTTTCCGGGTCAAGTGCCGTCTGACATTGCACTTGTTCCGAGTGCAAATATTAGGGTAATATTTAAATTCTGAATTTCATAAATAATTGTTATTATTAATATTTTTAATTTCAAAACGCTTATATAATAAAATTAATTTTCAGGTCCCTAGTGATAAAGGCAGTGGACATCAAGAAGATCAGACGTCACAGAGTCCTCAGGGTCCTAGTTGATAGTTGATGATATATATTTATTGTATATTATTATTTTTGTACAAAAATGTATATTGTAGTTTTAATGTTTAAGTCATTATTAATTTTAATTCTATAATTTATTTGTGAATGTCATTTACATTATTCTATTTATTTTTAAATTTTTAATATGTAACGATATAAGAGATAAAAAAAGTTAACATTATAAAATAGACAATTTGAGACAAGAAATTATATTTTAAAAAATTAAATATAATAATTATAAGATTAAACTAAACTAAATTAAAATATAAATTATGAAATTTAAGATAAAAATTAAAAATAAATAAATAATAATGTCAGTTATAATTATTAGAATAAATATATATATTTGAAAAGATTAAATATGGTAATAATAATATAAACATAAATAATCTTGAAAAATAATAATTTTTAATAAAAATTTAAAATTAGAAAGGTATAACGACGGTTGTACCAACCGTCGTTATATCCAATGTATAACGACGGTTCCTTGAACTATCTTTATTTCAGACACAACGACGGTTCGTACAACCGTCGTTATATCCAAATTACTTACGATAGTTGTACGAACCGTCGTTGTGTTACACATGGAGACGGTTGAAAAACCGTCGTTAAGACGGAAAATAACCGTCACTAAACCCTGTCTTAACGACGCTATCTCCACGGTTGGTCCAAACCGTCGCAAAGCCAATGTCTCGACGACGGTTTTGATAACCGTCGTTAAGGCAATTAGCGACGGTTGTAACCGTCGCTAAAGCTACTAAATAACCGCCGCTAAACCCCGCTATTCTTGTAGTGGGAGGTCGAGGGTTTGCGACTTACAAGCAATTACTCATGATTGAGGTCGAGGTAAACAACAAACTTTGTAGGCTTGACTTCTTCTTCGCAATGGAGGCCAAGGGTTCGATAATTTCTAAGGAATCATTTGCAGATTCACAGTGGAGGCTGAGGCAAATGGTAAAAAATCACGGTAGGTGGAGACAACATCTTTGACTCTCTACTCTCTAGATCTGAAAGTTTGAAAATAGTGGCGTGGATTGAGTGATAGTTTGAGGACGTGAGGAGACAAGGTTAGTGGGTGGATGGAGTTGTACACTGAAGGCTGAAGGGTGAGGGAAAAGTTTTAGGGTTCGGGTTGTGAGTAAGAGTGAAGAGTCAGGGGCCAAATTTATATACTTGGGGAAACAATTTCATTTTGTTATTTTAGGTACACAAAATTTTTAAAAAAGAAATGCTAAAGTCAAGGTGCTGCGACTGAACTTGAACCTAGGCCATTGTGGCCAAGCAAAATGCCCACACCACTCAGCCATAATCATTCATGTGCATTTATTCAAAACAATTTTATATAACTCATCGGTCGGGTTGGGTTATTTTGGGTCCAAAAACCTTGATCCAATTCAAATCGATGAACCCAAAATTTTAAAAAAATCTAATCCATTTGAATCCGTCAACCCAAAATACAATTTTTTGTCAGATTTGAGCGGGTTCAATCAGTTTATTCGGGTTATGCTCACCCCTAACTCTTTCATTGTGCTTGGATATCTTTTTCCCTTACCAAGATATTACTTTCTTCATCTTTAATACATTTCACTTAGTCTAGATCTATTGTCTTTTTTTCCCTACCCTTCGTAAGTTTGAAAATTTTTCTTTCTCCATCCTTACTTCCTAAATATTGATATAGCCCTTCAAAAGCTCTAGATCTCACTTTAATCACAACCTTCTTAGCAACTTTATATTTTTCTCAATTTTTATTATCTTTACATAAATGACATATTTTATAGCCCTTTCTTTTAACTTTAATCATATCTTGCACCTCTGCATCTCACCACTAAGATTTTTTACTTTTTGGTCCAACGCCTCTTGATTCTCCAAGTATTTTTTTTGCTATTTTCCTAATTCTTTTGGCCACCTTGTCTCACATATCGTTAACATTTCTCTGAACCTCTCAAAACCCCTCTTCCTCCACCCTTTTTAGAAAACTCTTTTGTTGTTAATTCTTCAAATGCCATAACTTAATTTTTAAAACTATTTTCTTATTCTTTCTTTCAACTCTTCTCTTAACCTATAAGTTCAAAACTAAAATCAAGCTCTCTCCAAGTATGACTTTGCAATCTGTGCAAAACTTTCTATCTGATTTCCTTACCAAGAAGTTTTTTCTCCTAGAGGTATTTCCTAAACCAAACATTCTAGATCCTCTCAAAAAATTATCTTGTGATGTTTTTCTAATTCAACTTGTGGTGCATATACACTAATCGCATTAAAGTTATAATCTTACCTCATAATATTTTTACAACTACCACATTGTTCATGCACTCCTTATCGACTATTATGCCTACACCATTGCTAGTTCTTGTTTTGTCAGTGTACCAAAGTTTAAAACCCAAAAAATTTAATTCATTTGCATTTTCTCCTACCCACTTAGTTTCTTGTAGGCACATAATGTTGATCCTTCTCCTAATCATGGTATCAACTATTTCTATTGATTTTTCTGTAAGTATGCCTACATTCCAAGTTCTAAAATGGTTCTTACCATCATGAACTAACTTCTTTACTCACACTGGTTCATTAAAATGTGGGAACCTTTGCATATTTTTCATTGCACTCGGACGTCAATGCTGCGTCTCTTGCTCTTTTGACACTGTACTCGAGTTATACAGTGCGCACATTACTTCCGGGCAACAACCTAGTCATAACATTATTTCTTCGTTGATCCATGTTTATGTAGATACGACAAAATTTTATGTTGATTGTTGCAAATTTAACACAACCATCCTCTTTTATTCGAGTTTGGGACTAACTATACGAATATAGGCAAAGTTAAACAAAGGCTTGGAACATTGATAAATAATTTAGAATGAAATATTAAACCCTACAAAATTCATATACTTATAGGTACCACTACAAACTAAGTCATGGTGGTCAAATTCTTCAATTCTCAATACAGAATTTAAATCACCACATAAATTAATAAAACTGAACTAGAATTTGAAAAAAAAAAAAGTCTAAGACTTAAGTGAGACTAAAATCAATAAAATAAAACTCATAAATAACTGAATTTAATGGCTGATTGACATAGAAAATTGACAAGATAGAAGAAATATCTGCACTTAGTGCTTTGAAGGGATTCTACTTTGGTTTTAAGTTCTATTTATGGACTTGCAGCATTGAAATTTTTTGCAACCCCACACCTTGTCTTCTGTCAACATCAAGGATTTAAGGTAAATTTTTTCTCTCATCTTGAATGAAGTTACTCTTACAAATATATACGGGGATTTCAATTTTGTGTTGACAATTAAAGAAATTAAATATCCATGACTCAAATTTTGGAGTTTCAATTTGGGTTTCAGCTTATGAGTTTATGACACGACAACTGGCTATTATAACATGATAGTCGATTATTGCTTGGATATCTTTGAAAAATTAGAGAAACACTCAAATGAAGAATGCTCATATTCACAAGTCAATGGTTAATTATCGACTATAGCTGAACAACCGTCGACTATTGATCACTAAAAATGTAATTTCCAATGAGGCCAATGCTAACTGTCAACTACTGGCCTTGGATTGGGCATTTTGCCATATCTCAAAGCAACAATCAACTGTTAGCTTCTAACAGTTGACTACAGCTATTAAATCTTCAATTTTTTAAAGAAAAGATTATCTCTTTGACCAACACTCGATTTAAATTTAACTTTCTTACGTTTTGAAAAACTGTAGTCCAGAATTTAGGGTTTAGAGGATCCTTAACGCTTTTACAATATAATTCTAAATTTAAGAAACCTAAGTATAGAAACTTGAAAGCTTGATGGTGCCTTTGACTTCTATAATAACCTGAAAGTCATAAATTTATTTGTAATCATCAAAGCTTAGATGAACATGGCAATGAGGTCAACAGACTTTATGGGGAGTAAAGTGTATTTTATCCTTTAACAAGTGTCTATCACACAAGAAAATATGCTAAAATTCACTGTTTGTTAATGCTTTCATTTTTTATGAAAGGAATTTTAAACAATTTTAAACTTCATGGACTAAAATTGAAATTTAGATATACTTTAAGAGAGTAGAGTATATTTTCTCCTTTTTTAATTTGATCCCTTGCTATCAATTCTTCTCAATTTAATGTTTCATTTATTAATTTTATATTAGCTCAAATTATATTTTTTTTAGCCAATTTACTGATATAAATAAATAAAATGTACGTATACTTTGATTTACTGGTAAAAGACCTATGTCAATTATTTTACTAAGAAAGTGTGATTTGAATTCACAAAAAGACTAAATTGAAGAAGAATGAATATATTAAACTATAAATTAAAATTGATTATAATGATAGACTATATTTGAGATACTCTAGAAATAATCTCTTTCAACATGTTCTAATGGAATCCTTATTATTTATTAAAATCTTCTTGTTATATTAGATGCAATCAATTCTTATTAAGAAAATTATAATAACCTTTCCTGATCTTGAAAATTACCAGGAGCCAGAATTTAAAATTTTTGTGACAGCATCACATACAAGCTTTGAAGCCCTTTACTACAGAGGACTAACAGGAATATTAAGTAAAGATCTCTTTAAACTACAGCTGTAATTATATACATTGTATGTTTATTTTTTTATTTTTTGCAATAGAAAGAAAGATGAATGAGGTCAAAAGCTTCTGAACCAGTATAATAACTCATACTGATCTATACAATTCCTCTATCATATGATTTGAGTTCATATGTTTAAAACCACACTCATCTCTGACCCGTCCCATTTGATATCAAAATGTAAGCATGATAGGCCACACTGGATACCAGACAAATATGAAAGAATAGACAAATACTTCTAGGACAAAGCATAATTAAGCAGTGTTTAGGTGTCTATTATCAAGGTCTCCAGTAAATTATGGCACATGAATGAACATTTTAAAATTTTTTAAAGTGTTTAATTTGTAGAAATGTTTTTTGTTTTCATTTCTTTAAAATAATTATTTTTTTATTTTTCACATTTCTAAATATTCGTTTGATTTGTTTTTTACTTTATTTTTATTATTTTTTCTTTATTATATAAACTATAAGATATTGTTCATATATATTTATAATAAATTCAAATCATAATTGCAAGAATGTTACCGCTACAATATAACATAGTATTGAAAATTCAAAAATTATTTTTTAAAATTAAAAAAATAATAAACAAACATGTTTTCATAGCCGTTTTTAGTTAAAAAAGAAAGCCAAAAATTTGGAAATCAAACAAGCCTTTAAGATGCTGAGTTAGAAAATGTTTTTATTCAAGAATCTGAATTTACATTTCAAAGACTGTATGTAAGTTTTGTCCATAACCTTGTTTGCACCCTTTTTGAATGAATGTGCTTATGAGGTAGGTATTATTGCAGTGACAACTTCGAGTAGGTTACATGGGTCACAGCCTTTGAAAGGCATAATCAATATTAGAGACAAAAATAAAAATAAACAGATTAGAGCATTTATATAAATTATATAAATCTGTCAAGGCTTGAATTAATAAAATGAATATAACTTTGCCCTGTTGCTGTGCTAGGCTTGAACTGCAAGAGAATGTATTAGATTCATCTCAATTCAGAATTAATCTGATTTGTACATACTTGGACATAAATGTCTGAAAGTGAGAAGAAAAGACAGACTAAAAATGTTTGAGATAAAAAGGAAACAAACAATTAAGCATGAATAACATCAATCACTTCTGTAGTTGCCATAAAAAAATGATGATGCCATAAGATTTAGCACCAGATGAGGGAGAACCTAAAGGTTCATTCCTCTATGCAAACAGTGAGAAATGGAAAATACTAAATTACAGAGTAGAAGGCACACAAAAATAGCGGATTTGCTCTTCTCATGTAGCACGTGAAGAAACTTTAATCCACCAAAACGACGAATCCAAAAGGAAGCTTCTATTTTATTGATCACCAACAAGAATTCTTGTTCCTCTCTATAAAATACAAACGTAAAGAAAGTTAAGAAATGTTAGGGCTGAAGTTTAGTAAGTCAACAGATGACAACAAAATCCGACTGGAAAAAGCTTAATTAAAGTTCTTTAGGTGTTTGTTACGAGGTTCAACGATAAAAAATTTGACAAATATAAATTTTTTTTAAAGAGTCAATTATGTAATATTGAGCTGTAAAAGATATTTACATGTTATTTTTCAAATTGTGTAACTTGACAAGTGACAGCAAACACCCAAGTTTTGTCCAATCTAATCCTATTAAATTGATCGCTCTTCAGCCCCGCGGAAAGTGAAAGAAAAAATCAAACTAATTTTAGTTACCTATGATATCATGCTGAAAACCAACAGGAGGAGGAGAAAATTCAGCAAAACGACAGAGAAAACTAGGACCATAGCATGGTAGACAAGCCACTGAATTCCATCTTTAAGATTTTGAATGCCGAGACTTGTGTGTGGTTAGTTCCTGTAGAGAAAGTTAAATGTGAGTTTTCATCTTTGTCGCTAGCTGACCACAGAGGAAGAGAAAATATTGTGAAAAGGAATTATGAGGTTACCTGAGAATAGAGTACATGATCATGATGCAAATTGGAAGTTTTCACTATGGTTTCCCACTTGGAATTGCTGGATGCTATACTAGAATCTTGCCTCTTAGCATGGGAATGAGTACCTTGATTTGAATGCAGGAATGAATTCTTTACAGAAACTAAAGGCAGTGCACGCCAAAGCCAGGACTCAGAAGGTGATTTTGGCAATGGCGGGGGTAGAGGAGACAGACCAGAATCAACACTATTTCCTGAATTTTCAGCTACTACAATTTGCAGGCTTTTGATATTTGAATCTTTTTCGGCTGTCCATTCAAGTTGTGAGGATGCATATTCTTGGTTGAGTACATTGGTTACCAGTCGTTCAGCTTTATCTTCTTGGGACCTAATATGTAACATCTTAGACAAGGTTGAAGAGTTGGCATCTACAGAACCTAGTACTGCAGAACCCAACATGTCCTTTTCTTCCAAAGTTTCCAGTTGTTTTATATCTCGAGAAGATTCTATACTGGAAATATTTCCTTTTCCCTTTATTTTGTCCAAGTCCTCAACCACACTTTCTATCCTCCTTGTGTTATCTACAGAACTTGAATTTGCATATGATAATTTTACATTACTTGCAGTATCTATGTACAAAGTCTTTTCAACTGTAGGGCTCCCTGAATTTTGAATTTTTTTGGCTGCCAGGGATAGCACCTCCTGAATGTTTCCATTGCATCTGTTCTGGAATTTCAATTTACCAGCTTGGTTATTCTCAGCTTCCTTAGAGTCGCCAAGCAACCTTGCTCCACGAAATGGAGACTGAGGTTTACTTCTACAGGGAGATATACCGGCAGCAGCAGCTCTTGAACGGCAGAAGGGAGATAACCTACCTGGCTGCTGCAATTCACCTGAGTAAGTAAACCTGTTTGATTCACTAGTCCATTTTTTCCTTACATCCTGCCTGTCAGGTGATGCAGCTCTAGAGCTTGATTTGGTTTTAGAAATAGCATCCCAAGCCTGCACGAAAATGCACAAGTGTGGGTAAATGAGATGAAATCATGATCAATGAAGATGCTAAATTACAAAAATAAGGGTATTGAAGGGTGCAAGACTATAATGCAGACAATAAGAGGATCACGGGTTACCTTCTTTACAGCTGGAGCTGGGCTGTAAGCTCGGATATGAGAGCCTTTGCTTGGTTTCCTGACCTCACTGGTTATAGACAGGGGAGCCTGGTTCCTCATTTTCATCCCAGGAACCGGATTTAATAAGCACAATGAATTCCCAATGCGTAATCGGGGAAACAATCCACAACCCTTTGCTGAAATATTTGCAGAGTCATCATAATCATCACCTTCATCCTCACTTTCTTCCTCTTGACCATGGCCAGAATATGGTACAATTTCTGAGATTTGTATATTGAGCACAGGCTTCTTTTCCTCACGAACCAATCTGTTAACTTCTCTAGGTTGTTCTACTGCTGCAGATTGCTTTCTTGAAGCATATTGAGGAGGCAGTAAAGCCATTGCTTTTGCTGCAGGTACTTCATCTTTACTTTCTTCCTCTTGACCTTGGCCAGAATATGGTACAGTGTCAGATATTGGTATATTTAGCAAAGGCTTCTTTTCCTGACGAATCAATCTGTTAACTTCTCTAGGTTGTTCTCCTGATACAGATTGCTTTCTTGAAGCATATTTAGGAGGCTGTAAAGTCATTGCTTTTGCTGCAGGTTCTTCATCTTCAATTTTTTCCTGTTGACCTTGGCCAGAATATGGTACAGTGTCAGAAATTGGTATATTTAGCAAAGGCTTCTTTTCCTCACGAACCAATCTGTTAAATTCTCTAGGTTGTTCTCCTGATACAGATTGCTTTCTTGAAGCATACTGAGGAGGCTGTAAAGTCATTGCTTTTGCTGCAGGTGCTTCATCTTCTCTTCTTTCCACTTGACCTTGGCCAGAATATGGTACAATGTCAGAGATTGGTATATTTAGCAAAGGCTTCTTTTCCTCACGAACCAATCTGTTAACTTCTCTAGGTTGTTCTCCTGATACAGATAGCTTTCTTGAAGCATATTGAGGAGGCTGTAAAGTCATTGCTTTTGCTGCAGGTAAGAAGCGGCTCATCATGAAGTCTCGAATTTGTGGGTCAGTAGAAAACGTTCCAGACTTCTTTGCATTCAAATTATCCAATCCACTCACACCGCTTACACTATAATTCATGGCGAATGATTCTGTGGGAGACAATATGTCAAGGGCATCAGAATAAACATCATCATCGTCATCAACATCAACCACATTCGATAGTCTTTTCTCATCTTTTCTTTCCTTGTCACAATCTAATTTAACTACACTGCCTTTGAAAGAATTTGATTTATTTGAGGACCTAAATTTATTTGCAACTTTAGGTTCCTTTTCCAATTGCTTTTTGGTAGCATTTGTAGACTTTCCAGGGGGAAGCCTTGGACTTGGAGTAATTGAAGCCTCCTTAGGAGGTTGAGCTTCAGATCCACCATTACCCTTGCATCTTCCGGGGATATGCTCCCAATTGAAAGGAACTGCAACAGGTTTTGTTACCTGATCCATGGTCAAGTCTGGTTTATAGTATGGAAGAGTGTGTCGTTTCTCCAATATCTTCTTCTTTGCTTCAGTGAAGGATGGGGATGTAGCAGTAGAACGTCTCACAGACAGAAGAGGGGCATTAATATTCAATTTCCTTTCAGCCATTTTGTTCCACAATTGAAATATTCTATGCAGCCCCTCTTGATATGTTCTCAGTTCAAGACAATTTCATATATATTATTTCGGCAGCGAGGCAGAAAAGATCAGGTAAGAATCCCTCTAACCAATTATGAAAATCTGGAAAAGAAAAGTGTAGAATCTTATCATGAAAATTTCAAGCCTTCTGCCTGCAGATACACGGTAAACAGAAGATTCCCTGCTTCAGTACAACAGGAATTGAAAGAAGATCAAAGGAGTACAAAAGAACCTCGATTAACCCATTGTAATGGAAGTCAAAACTTTTCGAAGAATTCTCATTCTTATTAATTACAGAACATGTGAATTATGAAAAGGCTATTAATTTTCTCTCTTCAGAAACCAAGTAGAAAATATTTTAACAATTGCAGACGTTAACATCTATCAATAAGTAATCGAATAGAGCGAGAACACCTTCACCACAAGCTGAATTTAAGGACCCACTTTTGCAATAACACTACCAAGGAAAGAAAAGACAGATGAAATCTAATCAAGAAAAAACCAAACCTGGTTAGTAAAAGCATTAAAGAATGCGCATGGCCAGAGAAGCAAAATGACCTTCAAGCAAACACTTTCGGCTGCAGGCCAAACAAAAGAGGAAAGTGATCTCAGTACCCGCAAACTACCCAGTATTTAGAAGTTAGAATAAGATGATCTCATGGTTATGCCGCAGCGAAAATGGTCAAAACGAAACCCAGAAAAATCGACAGAAACAAATGATGGAGAAAATAATCAAATTAGTAGAAAATAAACAAACAGAAAGTAAGATCACCTAAAGTGAGAGTGGAGTGGACACCTATGAACAGATCACAAGCAATGCTTGGCAGCGAATTGATGCCGTAGAGTGTGGGAGCAATGAGTAAAACCAAAGAAAAGCAGAGAGGATAGAGACAGCAGGGTTTATAGTAAAGCTTCTTTTGCTTTCTATTTTATGTATTTTCAGTTTTTCACATTATGGTTTTGCCCCGAGGGATAATGAATAGACTTCCCTCTTTAAAGACTGAATCGCTGAACTTAAAATGTATTCTGTATACTCAGTACTTCACATATGTTCAGACTTCAGAACCCTTTTTTTTTCTGAGATGGCGACTGAAATCCCTCGCTTTTATTTTTTAATTATCTTTATATGAATTAATTTATTCTGTATTCTCAAATTTTATTATAATTTAAGCATAATTCTTCTGATAATTGTTCATCCGCGAGGGAATTGGAAATTTAACAGGAGTAAGATGAATAGAAATATTAAAAAAATTCCAACCTTTCTTGATTTTTCAAAATTTTAATATTTTTTAATCAAAAGTTGCGCAATTGTTTTTGAAAAAAATGTCAAAATAGTTTTTTAAAAAGTTATAAATTTGTTTTATCCATGATTTATTAAATTTTCTAAGATAATTTGTGTAGACTATCTAAGAATTAGTAGAGTAATTTATTTTTAAGAAAATAATAACTACATTTTTCTTTATTATTATCTATTGTTAATATCAATTAATTACTTATGAGTTATCTAATTTTATTCTTTAAATTAATAATTAATATAATAGGTTAAGCAACAGTTTAAAAAATATTTATCTCTAGAAAAATGATTAGATTACATAGTTATACATAATTTATATGAAAAATATGAGAAACTTGAATAAAAATGTATTAAAATTTGTTATGACATTGTTTAATAAAAATATTATTAATTATTTTAAATAATTTTTAATTTATTATAATTTTATCAAACAAGCTGATAACGAACACTAAAATTTGTATTCTAATTTTTTTTTTAATTCTAAGTTCAATTTTTTATTTCTTCTTTCTATATAATATCTTTTGTAAAAATAAATAAAATAAAATAAACTTTGTACTTAATTTTTTTCTGGTTAAAATAATGGAATGAGTAAAGTTGGGGAGTGGTCACAGAGATATAGTTGGAGAACAGTTACTGAAAAGGAAACGGTCATAAAGTAAGGAGTGGACCGACCCTCTTTAATTGGTAGGGATTACAGGAGTCCACGCGGCATCTAATCATGAGTGATTATGGGATTCTGTGCATCCAGTATCTGCGACGATTATGGAGACTTTTAACAAAAAGACCTGTTAGTACTAGTAGGATTTTTTTTTTTTCTGTACGATGAATTTTAATAGAGTTTAAATTTTTAAATATATTTTAAAATAAAAAAAAATTTTAATTTATTAATGATAGATTAAATTTTATACAAATTAAATATTAAAAATCTATTATATATATATATTTATTTTAATTTAAAAATTTATTTCAACTATTTAAATAAACATGTAACAAATAATGAACTAAATACTTATTCTTAAAAATATTCGTTTTAATAAATTGTTAAGAAAAATGAAAATTTAAAAATATAAATATAATCATTGAAATATTATATATATATATATATATATATATATATATATATATATATATATATATATATAATATTTTTCAAATTTATAGATTTACTTAATTTTAATTTTTAAATACATGATTTAATTTTTAAAAATATTAAATTTGTTGTATATGTAATTAATTTATTATTTTTATGTATTAATAAAATAAGTAACAAATAATAAGTTGATAATTTTATATATTTATTTGTGTATTTAAAAAAATTCATGAATTAAATGTAAAATAAGTATAAATTTAAAAATCAAATTGTCGATTTACTCTATAAGAAAAATATATAACTTTGATAATTTTTTAAAATTAATTAATATTGATTAAAGTTTTAAAAAATATAATTGTAGCCAGCCTTTTGTAAAGAACTTATAAATCTTGTCATATGAAATTTCAATACTTAATTAAATAGTTGTGAGAGCATTTCTTTTTTAAGAATAAAGTTTGAATTAATTAAATTGAACGAAGCAGCATCTTGATAGAGTTAATAAAGGAAGCAAACATCCCTCTTTAAAGTTGGTTCCTACCCGTGAGGACAAGCTAACTTGAAGTAGGAGGTATGGCAAGACATTCAAGCTAGAAAGTTATGAGATTTTCATATATATATATATATATATATATATATATATATATATATATTCTTTCTTTTTTAATTGCTTGGATAAGAAATCTCATCCACACCTTTCATTATTAATATTGAACAAAACTTATGCAAAAGTTTAATATTTTTATATTTATAAAAAAAGCTTAGGAAGAGAGTAAATCATTTCATTTTAAAATTAAAATATGTTACAAATTACATACTAAAAAAAATTGCTCGCAACAAAAAATAAATATAAATCTTATAAGAAAAGAGTTTTAATTATAAATAAGTTGAACGGTATTCATTAGAAGAACAAATTAGATCTCATATATAACCATATAGCCATGGCCTTATTAATACCTCAAACTTTTGAAAAAAAATCTTAATTTTCATTTTGCTATGCATGTAACATTTGCCATACATGCTAACCAGCTAATGTGGTAGTTGAAACCATGAACCATCATTAAGTTAAATTCTGGTTGGATCATTGATTAGAATTAACTCCACTCACGTGGTGATGCCCGCACATGCATGATATTTTGGTTTCGTTGGTTAATTTTTTGTTCTCGTTTAATTAGCAATTTAAGTTCCATTCTTCTAAGAAATACCCACTTTAGAATTTGTCTTTAAACTGTGATGTAATATTCATGTTTAAGCTAGTAGTTACATATTCACATTCTCTAGTAACTAATTATAATTGTAATTTTCTAAAATATTTTTAACTAAGTTTTTTTATTTAAATTAGATAATTTATTGAAATTGATTTCAATTTGTTTCAAATAATTAATTATAATTACTTCTATTTTTTAATTACACTCCTAATTAGTTTCAATCACCTTTATCATTTAAAATTCTTGTTTTTATTAATTTTTTAATCTCTCTACGCTTTTATATTTCGTCCTTATAAAATGTTCTTCTCTTTTGCAATACTACACCCCATTTCCTAGTGGTTTGAAGTTCTACATAATTGAATAAAAACTTTGCAACATCCGTGGAAATTGTATGAATTTTAAGATAACTTAACGAAATTCAACTATAAAAAATTTTGCTTTTTATTTTTTCACATTTTTTCTCTAGTTTTTGTTTCCCTAATAGATCTATGTTACAAATAATAAGAGTAAAATGACTCTCTCCCCTCATTAATATCTTTTATTACATTATGCAAATATATACAAATTATTTTTAAAAAAACTAAATATACTTCAATTTAACCAAATAATGTCTCAAATACTTTTTTATGAAAAATAAACCAATAAAAAAAAGAGCGTACATCAAATTTTCCTTTATCTTCTTCATTGTTATCTAATATTAGTTATTTCTTTTCTACTACTTTGTCTGCCTCTTCCCTTCACGTGTTTTACATAATTAATCTTCTAATTTTTTTCATTGAAAATAGGTTCATAAAATACAATTAAAGAGAAAATTTTCAATCAATTTCTTAAGTCAATGAAATTGATATTTTGATAATCCAAGCCTTAATACAATAATAGAGATAACTCATAACATTTCTTTTCTATCTCTATTTTTCTTTTGTACACACTTTAGGTATAATTTCTCTAACATGAATCTCTCCCTTCTTTTATTTCTTCTCTTAATCTGCCTCTTGAATTAATGGATTTTGTCACACTTAACATCACAGTGAGTTTGATTACATAAATAACTATTATTAGGTTAAGTAAATAGATGTACAATTCTCTATTATCGTAATATAGTTTTCTATTGTATATTAAGATAATATTTATTATGAATAGGATAATTGGTACATATAATTGGTATTAGAAGAAAATTTTGAGAGAGTATTTTTTTATTTTATTTATTATTTGTTTCTCTATTGTAAAGAGTATTTAAGATATTTGTATCAAGTGGTAACATATGTTTTACTTTTAAAAAAATTTATGTATATTTTATAATAAATGGAAGGACCTTGTAATGTAAGGAAATTAATAATTAGAGACTAAAAGAGTAATTTTGTCACGCCCCAACTTAATGAAACGTGAATCATACCACTAACATATAATTTAACCCCTATTTATTTGTATACGGCTTCACAATATCACATATCCGACAACATCATACGTTTACAAGTTTTCAATATAATTATTTTACATGTCAAAACTATCTTTAATAATATTACAGCAGAAACAGAGATCCTGCCTGTGGCGTTCAAATCAAACTCTAGATTACAATGACAAATATTTAAACATTTTGAGCCATGGAAGCAACATAGGTTCACCCAAAGAATACGACACCTAGCTGATCACGTAACAGCAGGACCAATCTTAGTATATTTATCAGTGAGCAAATAATACTTCTTATGACCTCTCAGATCAACATATGGATGTACTTATTTATTAAAATTTATCATATTAAAAATTACAGTTCAGAAGTACATCCATATAGAACACATATTTTCAAATATTTCCAATTCAAATCAACTTATATATCTGTATCCATATATGATACAATATGATCAATAATCAAACAGTGATATACATTTAAAACATTTCTTATAAAAATATTAGGAGGATCCCATATCAAAACCACCATATCAGAGTACCCTTCCGTACTTTATTGGTATAGGATTTGCCTATACTTAGCATTTTAGCCAAGGTTTGCCCTACCACCATTCAAGAGGACACGCAAAGGGACTCTAATATAGACAATTCCCCATGCACAAAGTAAGGGAAGGTAAATCACATCTGATCTAACAGGCATCTCACCCAGATAGGAGGCATCTCGCTCTTCATCACATATTATATTCCGTGTGTTGGCCCTCACACAAGGCTAACACCACCCCTACTAGTTGAGGTATCAAGGTGCACCAGGGCTAATATCACCTGCTGTTACCAGACAGTGCTTCTAATAGGATTCCTCCACAAAATTATCATATGTACATATTTTATATTATTCAAAATAGAGCTTCCATAATAATTTAAAATTTCAATTTCAATACAGCTCATCTGTCATAAATTACCCATTCAAAGTTTATCACATATATAGGCCCTTTCTCATGATAATCATATAGTTTTATAAATCAATGCCATGTGCATAAGTATTCATTTCACCATTCAATGAAAAATACATGTGAAATCATATATATTATAGGTTCAAAAATCTAGTTTCAAAACTATACTCTTCTTGAACTATATTTCAAATTGTAAGCAATTCAAATAATTTTAATGCATTTCAGAAACATATAAAAATGTAAATATCTCATAAACATAATCAAATACATGCTTAAAGGTCAAGAAGAGTATAGGGCAAACCATAAAAAGAATCATCTACTCACAAAGTTAGGGTACCAAGTTGGACAACCCCAAAATCTAAGTTTTTAGTCCGATTTTGGCAAAATAGACCCAAAAATTGAGTTTGGAAGGTCGAAATACTTTGAAAATGACTCCGAATTTAGGAAATTTGGCCTCCGGGAGCTCGATCAATGTAAGTCAACGCAACAGAGTCTAGTTTCATGTGCTACACACGCCACTAGGGGGAGCTGTGCGTGGGCTTCACTCGCCAAGAGAAAAGCGGTGTGTGGGGCCATGTGCAAGGGAGGATAAGCCTAAAATTTGAGATCCTAAAGTTTCGGCACCTTCTGGATCGATCTACAGTGTTAATTTTTGCATTTGAGAACCACAGATAGGAGTTTTGGAGATTACCTCTTTAGACGATTTTTTCTTCTATTTTTCGACAAATCTCCAGTCAATTTTTCAAAAACTAATCGGATGGATTGTAAAACTTTTCGTCCTAAGTCCGTTGATGGTGGTGGTGTTAAAATCCAAGATCCGAAAGCGAAAAAATCTTAGAGAGAAGTTTAAGGGTTTGGGGAGAGAAAATTTGGAGAGAGGAAAAAATATGAAAATAATCAGCTTTTTGAGTGATTGAGGCTCTTAAAATATCCTGGGAGACCTTTATGCAAAAATTCACTTTTAGAGGGAGGTCCTTGCAAACTTTTCTTATTTACATTTTGACCCCTAAACTTTTAAGAAATTGCATTTTGACCCCAAAACGTAAATTCTCATATTTTTCTTTGTAATTCTTTAATCAATGTAATAAATAAACATATTTTCAATGGTTCTTATCTCTATTTCTAAAATCCTATCTTTTATTTAAAATTTTCTTTAATTAGAACTTTCTTTAAATTTACAATTATTACATTCTTTCCCCCCCTTAAAGAAATTGCTAAGGCCCTTAAAATATCCTGGGGAACCTTTCTGCAAAAATTCACTTTTAGAGGGAGGTCCTTGCAAACTTTTCTTATTTACATTTTGACCCCTAAACTTTTAAGAAATTACATTTTGGCCCCGAAATGTAAATTCTCATATTTTTCTTTGTAATTCTTTAATCAATGTAACAAATAAACATATTTTCAATGGTTCTTATCTCTATTTCTAAAATCCTCTCTTTTATTTAAAATTTTCTTTAATTAGAACTTTCTTTAAATTTACAATTATTACATTCTTCCCTCCTTAAAAAAATTTGGTCCCCGAGTTTCATCACCATAGTTACATATAAATACTAACCTCATTGTTGAAATAAATGTGGATATCTGGCATGCATTTCATCCTCTCTTTCTCAAGTAACTTCCTCAGAAGAATGATTTTTTCATATCACTTTCACTGTAGGAATTTCTTTTGATCGCAACTTCTTTATTTTTTTGTCCGTTGTTGTTGTTTTAATTAAAACTTGCAAGTGCACGAATCTATTGGAGTATATAGATTTAGTGGTATACAAGGTCGATCTTATAGGAATTTTCAATTGAGAGAAAATTCTAATTTAGATCCAAAATAAATAATTTTAACTTAGTTGCCAATGTTTTGTTTTGTGAGAGGAATATTGAACAAAATATGCAACGAACTAATATACTGAAATTAAATGAAGATGTATTCAAAGTAAAGAAGCATGCTAAGGTTAGGGGGTCTACTCTTGGTATATCAAATAAAAAATAAATTTTACTCTTTTATTATTCAATTAGAATCCTTACATGAATAAGGTTACAATCGGAAGATATGTTAATTTAAGCTCACATTTGTTTATACATGAATTATATTTACTTCATTTTTATTGTATTACTAATATATAACATATTCTTGTAAAAAAGATTCAAGCGTACATTGTGCCAATCATCATCTTATCTACAATAAATCAAGATTGATTCAAATATTTATTGTGTCAAAAATTATCTACAATGTATCAAGGTTCACACTTTACAAGATTAAAAATACAAAGATGCAAAAGTTAACTTGTAAATGGATTCAAGTATAAATTGTGCCAATTATTATATTGTCTACAATAAATCAAGATTGATTCAAGCATTTATTGTGCCAAAGATTGTCTACAATATATCAAAATTCACATCTTACAAGATTAAATTATGCAAAAAATGAGAAAGGTAGAAAACTAATTAATATAAAAAAATAGAATGAAATAAAATAGGTGGCAAACCCAACCAATAATAAAATAAAATAAAGTATGTGACAAAGCCAACCATGAATAATAAAAATAAGAAGTAGACGGAAAAACCAGCCATTAAACAACAAGAAGAAATAGGTGGCTTAGCCAGCCATTAAAACATAACATAAAAAAAGGAGGGAGTAAATACAATATCAAATATAAACACTAAAATTAAGAGTTAGATGAATTATTATTCTCATACCAAGAGTTTCACCCTTTCACCTTAGCATTAGGAGATTAGTTCTCCATAATCAAGACAAGAAAGAAAAATGAAAGATGAAAAAACATGATAATATTATGAAAAAAATAAAAAATAAAAAATGTCTAAAGAGAGAAGAACATTACAAGTACTTAGAATTCCAACAAAGCTTTTTCAAGCTCTCTTCAAAAGCTCCCTAACTCACTCCTCAAACCCTCTATTTATAGATACAATTAAATGTGGTAATTTTCAAAATTGTTAGGTAGGAAGTTGTACAAAGTTGACAATTTGGATTCCATCATATGCACTGAAATTGAATCTTGAATCTCTTTTTTAAATCCGCCAAATTTGCTGGCTCCATCAACATGAAAGTTATAGAAAATTTCAGTATCTTTCCGTCAAGACAAATTGTGGACAAATTGGATACGTAATGTGTGACTTATGGTCAAAATACTAGAGCAACGTCGAGCTGGACTGCAGTAGTAGACAGATTCTCTTCTAGCCCACTTTTGAGCCTTTTAATATCCGAATTTTCTGACCACTTGAACATGAAAGTTGTATCCAATTGTGTCAGCTACCCACATACCTAATTTTATATATATTGGATATGTAGTTTTGGAGATACAACCCAAGTACTGTAACAAGGTTGGGCTGGACTGTAAACAAAAAACATATTCTCAACATTGGGTGCTTTGCCTTGAATCTTTATGTTTTAGTTCTTCTGGAAATGTGATCATAAATCAAGAATAAATTTGTGCATATATCCATTAGGATGCGTCTCAGGAGTCAATATGATAATGCTCCTTACTCAGCCATCCTTAATGGATTTGTTTTATCTACTTGATTTATAGACATAATTCCCAAAGAACTACAATTTAGCTTTGATTCCTCCAATTGAGTCCATTTTCTATTCTTCTCTCCATCTGTAAGAAATACACAAAAATAACGATAAGTAAGAGAGATATATGCTTAATTATGGTAAAAAGATAAGATGAAAATATTTAATTTATGAGTACAAAACTCACTCATCATCAACTATCCCTACTGGTTGTTCCTCATAAGTTAAATCTTCTCATAACTGAATCTGTGGACACTGTATAACATGTGTAGGATCCAATAAATACTTCCGTAGCATAGACACATAAAAAACTGGATGAATATTACCCAATTCAGGGAGTAAAGCGAAACGATAAACTATTGTGCCGATCCTATCAAGAATTTCAAATAGTCCTATGTACTGGGGGTTTAACTTCCTTTTCTTCCCAAATCTCACTACTCCTTTCATAAGAGATATTTTCAGAAAAACATGTTCACCTATGGCAAATTTCAATTGTCGACGTCTATTATCAAGATAAGCCTTCTGTCTACTTTGTGCTACTAACAAACTTTTCTTAATTAATTTTACCTTGACCAGCGCATCCTATACCATATTGGGTCTTAAAATCTTTGCTTCGCCCATCTTAAACCATCCGATCGGGGAATGGCAACACCTACCATATAATGCCTCAAAAGGAGTCATTTGTATACTGGCTTGGTAGCTATTGTTATAAGCAAATTCAACTAAAGGTAGAAATCTTTCTCAACTACTTTGAAAATTTAGCACACATGCTCGTAGCATGTCCTCAAATATTTGGATGGTTTGCTTAGACTGTCCATCTGTTTGGAGATGAAATGCAGTACTAAGATTTAACTTCATGCCCAAAGCTTCTTGGAAAACTCTCCAAAAACGAGCTGTGAATTATGGTCCTCGATTAGAGATAATTGATATTGACACTCTATGAAGTCTCACTATTTCATTCAAATATAAATTTGCATACTAAACTACATTGTATATGGTTTTCACCAGTAAGAAATGTGTCGACTTAGTCAACCTATCAATGATCACCCATATTGAATCAAACCCCTTTTGGTGTTCTCGGTAGCCCCGTAACAAAATCCATATTTATTCTTTTCCATTTCCATTCAGATATCTCTATCTGTTGATGTAGTCCTGCAGGCCTTTGATGTTCTGCTTTTATCTGCTGGTAAGTTAAACATTGAGAAACATAATCAACTGTCTTTCTTTATACCTTCCCACGAATAATTTTTTTTTAGATCATTATATATTTTAGTTATTCCAGGATGAATGGTCTACATGGATCTATGGGCTTCCTTTAAAATTTCTTTCTTAAGTTCTTCTTTATCATATACACATAATCGCTTACCCAATCTCATAATTACTTCAAGGTCTACGGTAAATTCAACTTCTCCACCATTTTTCACCTCTTCAATTTTCTTGCATAAATAGGAATCCTATTTTTGTGCCTTTTTCACCTTCTCGACTAAAGATTATTGAAACTGTATATGAGCTAATAATATTTTAGTCTCTTTTACTTCCATTACTACCCCATTGCTTTCTAGATTATGCATTTCTTTAACCAATGACCTTCTTACCACTGTGATATGAGCCAAACTACTCATAGACTTCCTACTTAATGCATCAGCCACAACATTGGCTTTACCTAAATGGTATAGTATTGTGCAGTCATAATTTTTAAGTAATTCCATCCATCGTCTTTATTTTAAATTAAGATCTTTTTGTTGAAAAATATATTTGAGACTTTTATGATTTGTATAAATTTCGCATGTCTCACCATACAGATAATGCCTCCAAATTTTGAGAGCAAAAACTATTGCTGCCATTTTCAAGTCATGAGTTAGATAGTTTTTCTCATGTGGTTTAAACTGTCTACTTGCATATGCAATGAATCGACCATTTTGCATCAACACACATTTTAATCCAATTCTTAATGCATCATAGTATACCGTATATCCTCTGGTACCTGAAGGAATAGTCAATACTGGCACTGTAGTCAAACATTCTTTGAGTTTCTGAAAACTTCATTCACATTTATCTGACTAGTCAAACTTTATTCCCTTTCTTGTCAACCTCGTCAAAGGAGCAGCTATCTTTGAAATTTTTTTAACGAATCTGCGGAAATAGCCTGTTAAACCAAGAAAACTACGAATCTCTGTAACTGTCGTAAGGCGTTGCCATTGCTGCACCGCTTCTATCATTTTGGGATCAACTTGAATACCATCCTTAGTAACCACATGCCCTAAGAAAGTAACACTACTAAGCCAAAATTCACATTTTGAAAACTTAACATACAGTTAGTGTTCCCTCAGGGTTTGCAATGCTATTCTTAAATGTCGCTCATGCTCCTTTGAACTCTTTGAATATACCAGGATATCATCTATGAATACAATGACAAATTGATCCAGGAAAGATTTAAATACTTCATTCATCAAATCCATAAATGCAGCTAGAGCATTTGTTAGACTAAATGGCATTACTAAGAACTCATAGTGCCCATATTGAGTCTTGAAAGCAGTTTTCAGAATATCCTCTTTCTTTATCCTCAATCGATGATGCCTAGATCTCAAATCAATTTTTAAAAAATATTGAGCACCTTGTAGCTGATCAAATAGATCATCTATCATAGGTAATGGATACTTATTACGTATTGTCACCTTATTCAACTGTCTGTAATCAATACACAGTCGTAATGATCCATATTTCTTTTTCACAAATAGGACCGGAGCACCCCAAGGAGAAGTACTAGGGTGTATAAATCTCTTATCTAACAAGTCTTGTAATTGGGTTTTCAACTCCTTGAGCTCTGTCGGTGCCATTCTATACGGGGGTATAGACACTAGTTGAGTTCCAGGAAGTAAATCAATACTGAACTCAATTTTTCATTCTAGGGATAACCCAAGCAACTCATTAGGAAACACATCAATAAATTACCTAACCACTGGAACTTGTTCTACCTTGGTGTACTTCATATCAACATCTTTGACTAATGCTAAATACCATTGACATCCTTTTTGCAACAGCTTATGAGTTGTTAGAGCTGAGATTAAGTTACTAGGCATCTCACTACGATCTCCTTGTATCAAAAAGGAAGATTATTCAGGAATGTTAAACTTAATCACCTTAAGGTGATAGTCTAAAATGGCATGACATGATGACAACCAATCTATTCCTAGTATCACATCAAAGTCGACCATATCTAGACCTATCAAATCTACAAGAGTCTTCTTATCTTCTATCAAAATCTCGCATGATTTATACACATCATTTACTAATAAGAATTTTTCCATTGGAGTAGCAACCATGAAAGAACAATGTAAACTAGTAGAATCTCTATCCAATTTCTTAACAAAGCATGGTGATATATAAGAATAAATAGAACTAGGATCGAACATGACGTATGCTTTATGGGAACATACTAATAATGTACCTATCATAACTGCATTTGAGGCTTGAGCATCCTGTCGTGTCAAGGCAAAAACTCAAACTTGTTCTCGGCCTAGATTTCCTGATCCTCTACTAGTATCACCACTATTTACTGGAACTGACGCTGCTCTATTTGGTCGTACTGGTACAGATGCAAGGGGTGAAGCTTGTTGCACTGATACTTGACTAAAACTTTGTAATTGTAGACAATTCCTCATCAAATGACCCATTTGTTCACACTTAAAACATGCACCAGTTTCTCTGAGACACTATCCAGTATGAGGCTTGCCACAAATGGGACATGGTGGAATTAATCTTGAATCCTGTTGACTAATAGGTCTCATATCCCTTTGATTTATTCTTTGCTTATTGATATTAATTGAAGTCTGATTAGAGCTACCAAATCTTGTTTGAGTGAAACACTGTGGATTAGAGTTACCCTTTGTACACACTTAAAACATGCACCAGTTTCTCTGTGACACTGTTCAGTATGAGGCTTGCCACAAATGAGACATGGTGGAATTGATCTTGAATCCTGTTGACTAATAGGTCTCATATCCTTTTGATTCATTCTTTACTTATTGACATTAACTGAAGTCTGATTAGAGCTACCAGATCTTATTTGAGTGAAACGCTGTGAATTTTGGAATCTTGATCCTCTGACATTAAGATTATAACTTGTCTGAACATTACCATCTCACTCTCTTTTTTCTTCTTCTTAGACCTTCTATGTCTGTTTGCTCTCGTATTTCCATCATTCTAGCATAATCCACAATTGCTGAATAAGTTGAAAAATAATTCATCTGAGGACCCACCAATTTAAACAATAAGCGTATCAATTCTGAAACAAACCTCTTAATTTTATCCTTTTCAGTAAGAACCAGATATGGTGCATATATAGACAACTGGATAAAACGAATGTCATATTTAGAAACTATCATATTCGGTATTTGTCTTAATTCTTTAAAATCTCTAGCCCTCTTGTCTCTTTCACTCATTGGCAAGAAGCGATTTATAAAACTTCCTTAAATTCATCCTACTCTATTGGTGGTAAAGTAGCTGCCCTTCCTTGTACAAATGTCTCAAACCAAACTTAGGCCACATCAAATAGTTGAAAAGATACAAGTTCAACAAATTTTCTACTATAACACCCCAAAGCTCTGAGAACTCATTCCACAGGATCAATAAATATTTGTGGATCTTCCTGAATATCAGACCAAGAGAAAGTTGGGGGTTTCAACTTAAGGAATTGCGGTAATGACACATCAATCCCTGTGAGCTTGTCCTCTTACTCAACTATTCTTCATAGTTCTTGCGCTTCAAGAGCATTTTCTGGTGGTTGGCCTTCCCTTTTGCCCTGTTCTACTATAAATCCAGTCAATGTCTCTAAACTCTTATATATACCAACAATCATATCAACTGTTCTATCATGTAGCTCTTGAGGGGGTTCTACTCTTCCTCAAGAATTCTATCAGACACATAGGCCTGTTCATCTTGTCTCGGGGTTCTCATACCCCGTGCACGCCCTCGATCTCTTCCTCTTCCTTTAGGTCGACCTCTACCACAGCTTCTTTGTACTGGAATTGTAGATTGTGCAAACTCTTTTGTAGATGGTGCACAATCTATAGCTTCTCTAGTAACTACTCTAGTTCTTGGCGGCATCATCGACTATACAGAACAAAATACCTTTTTAAGATACAATAATATTTAATCAATCCTTATACTAGGAACTTTAACAAACTTAGAATGGGAAGGAAGTTAATATCCTATAGAATCCCTTAACAACACCTAAAGTATAAATATGTTATGCTCATATCCTTACTAAATGTCCTATTAAAGAATCTTTTGCGCTGATAGCCATAGGGAAACCTAATGCTCTAATACCAACTTGTCATGCCCCAACTTAATGAAACGTGAATCGTAACACTAACAGATAACTTAACTCTTATTTTTTTGCATACGGCTTCATAATATCACATATTTGACAACATCATACGTTTACAAGTTTTCAGTATAGCTAATTATATATGTCAAAACTACCTTTAACAATATTACAGCAGAAGTAAAGATCCTACCTGTGGCGTTCAGAGAAAACTCTAGATTACGATGACAAAATATTTAAACATTTTGAGCCATGGAAGCAACATAGGCTCACCCAGAGAATACGACACATAGCTGATCACGTAGCAGCAGGACCAATCTCGGTATCTTTATTTGAAAAATGTGAAAATATTGTGTAGTGAGTTTAACAACTCAGTGAGCAGATAATACTTCCTACGACTTCTCAGATCAACATATGTATGTACTCATTTATTAAAATTTATCATATCAGAAATTACAATTCAGAAGTACATCTATATAGGACCAACATTTTCAAATATTTTCAATTCAAATCAACTTAGATATCTGCATCCATATATGATATAATATGATCAATAATCAAACAGTGATATACATTTAAAACATTTCTTATAAAAATATTAGAAGGATCCCATATCAGAACTACCATATCAGAGTTCAACCCCTTCTGTACTTTGTTGGTGTAGGATTTGTCTATACTTAACATCTCATCCAAGATTTTCCCTACCACCATTCAAGAGGACACGCGAAGGGACTCTAATATAGGCAATTTCCCAAACACAAAGTAAGGGAAGGCAAATAACATCTCATATAACAGGCATCTCGCTCAAATAAAAGGCATCCCGTTCTTCATGACATATCATATCCCGTGTGTTGGCCTTCACACGAGGGTAGCACCACCTCTGCTAGGTAAGGTATCAAGGTGTATTAGGGCTAACATCACCTACTGTTAGCAGACAATGTTTCTAATAGGATTCCTCTACAAAGTTATCATATGCACATATTCTATATTATTCAAAACAGAGCTTTCAAAATAATTCAGAATCTCAATTTCAATACAGTTCATCTGTCATAAATTACTCATTCAGGGTTTATCACATATACAAGCCCTTTCTTAAGGAAATCATATAGCTTTGTAAATCAATGCTATGTGCATAAGTATTCATTTCACCATTCAATGAAAAATACATGTGAAATTAGATATACCATGGGTTCAAAACTCCAGTTTCAAAACTATACTCTTCTTGAACTATATTTTAAATTGTAAGCAATTTAAATAATTTTAATGTATTTCAGAAACATATAAAAGTGTAAATATCTCATAAACACAATCAAATACATGCTTAAAGATCAAGAAGAGTATAGGGTAAGTCATAGAAAGAATCATCAACTCACAAAGTTAAGGTACCAAGTTAAACAATCCTAAAATCTACGTTTTTGGTCCGATTTTGGCAAAATAGACTCAAAAATTGAGTCCAGAAGGTCCCAAAATCTTGAAAATGACTCAGAATTTGGGAAATTTGGTCTGCAGGAGCTCGGTCAACGCAACAGGGTCCGGTTTCATGCGCTACACGTGCCACCAGGGAGAGCTACGTGTGGACTTCACTCGTTGAGAGAAAACGGCTCATGGGAGCGCATGCAAGGGAGGATAAGACTGAAATTTGAAATCATAAGGTTTCGACACCTTCTGAATCGATCGACGGTGTTAATTTTTACGTTTATAAACCACTGATAGGAGTTTCAGAGATTACCTCTTTAGGTGATTTTTCCTTCTATTTTTTGGCCAATCTCTACCTAATTTTTTAGAAACCAATAAGATGAATTTGTAGAACTCTTCGTCCTGAGTCCATTGGTAGTGGTGGTGTCAAAATCTGAGATCCAAAAATGGAGAAATCTTAAAGAGAAGTTTAAGAGTTTCGAGAGAGAAAATTTGGAGAGAAGAGGGAAAATCTAAAAATGATCAGTTTCTTGAGTGGCTGAGACTCTTAAAATATCCCGGAAGACCTTTATGTAAAAATTCACTTTTAGAGGGAGCTCCTTGTAAACTTTTCTTATTTACATTTTGACCCTTAAACTTTTAAGAAATTACATTTTGACCTTAAAACGAAAATTCTCATTTTTTTTATAATTCTTTAATTCATATAATAAATAAATATATTTTTAATGGTTCTTATCTCCATTTTCAAAATTCTCTCTTTTATTTAATATTTTCTTTAATTAATTTTTTTTTTAAATTTACGACTATTACAAATTTACTCAATTTAACTATAATTAAACTTAAAGGACATGGATTCTTTGGCTCACCAAAGGTGCTGAGGGTCTAAAACGTGGTTTTTTTTTTGCTATATTTTGATTTTATTTATTTATTTTAATAACAGTATATTTTATTTTAATTTAACTAAATCACCAAAATTATTTTTCTTACTTAAAAAATTATTTTAATAACAGTATTTTTTAAACATCTTACTTAAAAAATTATTTTCCTTTAAAAATATTTTCATCTTAATTTTTTCAATAGAAACTTAATAAATTTGTCTAACTAATCAAAATGATAACTTACTTAAATTATATTTTTATTTAAATTATGTAAGCTCTTAGTCATAGTATATAAGAAAATATTTTAAACACAGTTTTTTGCCACGTTTTAAATTTGTTTTTTTTTTAATTTATTATAATAACAATAAGTTTATTTTAATTTAATTAAATCACCAAAACTAAACTAAACTACATCTTCACTAATTAAGATGATTAATTAACTAAATTATATCTTCAAATAAATTATGTAATTATAACAAATAAGAAAATGTGTTAAATATTTATTAATAGAGTAAATCTAAAAATATTTTTTAAAAAAATAAGTTAATATTTAAAAGATTAAATTGATAAATTAAAATTTAAAAAATTAAATTAAAAATGTATATGTCTTTAAGAAATCAAAAGAACTATTTATTTTAAAACGAAAAATAGAAAAAATTCATTGTAATTTTAAGTAAAATGCTTAAAAAATAAACTTTAAAACAATTATATTAAAGCACATATTTTTCAAATATCAAAATAAAAATTTTCTCTTTTACTTTTAAATTTTTGAAAAAATTTGATGATTTAATTAAATAAAATAAATATAATTTTATTCAAATAAATTTAAAACAAAAAAGGAAAAAAAAAATTAAAATGTGGCAAAAAGCTGCGTTTTGGGCGCGCAGCATCTTTACTGATCCATATCCAAACTTAAAACATCATACTTGATCTCTTTTATTAATAAAATTTATTGAAAATTATCATGTTTATTAATAGGATTGAAATTATATGTGTAAATTTTTAAAAATTAATAAGTAATTTTAAAAATAATTAAATTTCAAAATCAAAATAGTAAACTAAAAGTAATTGCAAATATAAATTTATTAACATTTATTGGGAGTGTAAATTGATAACATAAAATAGAAGTTAACTCAATATATAACTTATATGAAATAAAAAGGGCTTAGAATAGTCTAATAAATTGCTGTTATATATAGTTAGTTACAAAAGATTATGACTAGGCCATTGGAAGCGCCAAAAGTCCGTTCAAATTAAAAATGTGAATTAGTTGAGTTGTGTTGAGTGCAATACTATATAAAACTAAATACATCTAAATTAATTCATTCATCATTTGATCACATATAATAAATGACTTCTATATCCATTTTTTACTACCTAAAAATTTAATAATATATTTCATTAAAAAATCGCATAATAAAATTCAGAAAAGAAAAATTTCATATAATATGGGAAAATACACTTTCATTTCTTTTATTTGCTAAATATGGGTCCTTAGATTATCCCCAAAAAAAAAAAAAATACGTCCTTAGATTGCGGAAGAAATTAGGCAGAATGATGGGAAAATGGAACGTGATTAAGTTTTTGAAAGAAAGTGTTGATGTCCTACAAGGATCATGTCTTTGATTCTTCTTGTCTGCCATTCTTGACTCTTGTACGTTCGTCACGCTCCCTCTTTGTCTCTTGTTACTTTCTATCCTTTTTTCATAATCAAAACTGCCAATCACAAGGGATTGCAAGTTGAATACGTTTCGAAGACTAAGACCAAATCCATGTACACAAGAAAAAAGTAATCATGTCATCACAAGGCCCACAACCCAAAGTATATTTTTTTTTCCCACTTTTTTCCCCCTTTATTTTGCTTGAGAATATATAATATTAATGTTCTCATTAATTTGAGTTTTCTTAAAAAAAATTTAATGAGCAGTTATATTAATCAGCTAAACTCTAAAAGCTTCATCTCCATCTGACCCACCGGCTTGCCTATATACGATGTAACCTTTTCTGTGTTTAGTGGCAATTTGATGAAGAAAGATTACATGACCAATATTTTATCATTAGTTAAATGGTAAATTAGAGAAAATATACAAAGATATTACATAAATAATATTTTATAAAGTACATTAAAATTAGTTGTGATTAATTTGGACAATATTGTTTAATAAAGTCTAACCTAAAAATTATAATAAAATTGTTGTGACAATCTAAAATTATAGACTACATAAATACTATGTCGATGAATCGAGTTCTAAATTAGGAAGTATCAAAATAAAATAAGAAAATTTTAAAATTAAACTTTTATCTGCATTTAGTTTCTAAAAATATTTTTAATTTTTATTTTGTATTTTTATTTTCATTTTCACATTTTTATTATTTAAAAAATACTTTTGTTTTGTGAAACTAAAAAATTTTTCATTTTTATTTTTAAATCACATTAATATAAATGACTAAATGTTACTTGATTTTTTAGTTGATTTTAATAATTATAAGATTATTTTAATTTTTTTAATAATAATGATAGAATTTATTTTAAAATTACAGAAATATCACGGATCTTTTTTGAAAACATCAAAAGCTTCTTTTAAACATATTTTCAATTTCAATATATTTTAGAAAATCTTGTCTTGTAAATTCTATCAACACAATTTCAATCATATTTTTTATTTAAATAAAAACAGAAAATAAACAAATTAAAAAATTCAATTTTTTATTTTTATTTTTTATGAAAGGGTATGAAAGGAATCTTCTAGATTAATTCCTTACGCAATGTTTGGATGGAGGGGAAATCAATATATAATTATAGATAATGGGAAAAAAACCGATTGAAAGGAAACTTTTACCTTTATTTGTAATTGTAAGTCTTAAAAATTAAGGAGAGGAAATAATTAAGAAGTAATTTTCCATTCCTTCTCCCTCAAGACACTAACTTTTGTTGACTCAAAGGTAAAAGAAGGAGAATACCAACTTCTAAGTATTGTTAGTTTAATTACTCAGTTGATCCTTATATTTTTTTTAATCAATTTTTAAGTTAGTTCCTATAGTTTAAAATTTGAAATTGGGTCACTACAATTTTAATTTTTTTAATTAGATTTCTATCATTAGAATACCATTAAATCTCGGTTAAGCAATGCTAAGTTAATATACTAAGTACACATATTGCACCTTCTAAGTTGGTCAATTTCTAAATAAATCTTGTAGTTTAAAAAAAATGTAAATGTTGGGTCATGAACTAATCAAATTCCACTGTTCCAAGTTTGCAGAGGCGTATTCCAAATTCATAATCTATTATTTGTTTAAAGATGAAACAATCCATGACAGCCCTATCCTGCTCAGCAGAATTGCTAGTTGACCTTTTAACTACCGTAGAATTGCAGGTTTAGCATTTCCCCATCTTGAATGAAAAAACGGGTAAAATTCGGAAATGCTAGACAAGCTCATGAAAACAAATCCAAACTCCTTTAGGAAGCTGGTACAGACATTATTGGAAGCCAAAGGACGTGGGTATTGGGAGATTTCAGAACAAAATATTGAGAGGCTTAGGCAATTAAATTCAGAAGTGGAAGACAAAATTGAAGAAATATTGATCCTCAAACTAATACCCAAATTTGACAATTTGAGAAGAATATACAAATGGAGTAATCTAGAGTACTCTGTTTGTTTTTTATTTTTAAAAATTATTTTCTGTTGTTGTTTCGAAAAAAAATTGTTTTTAAAACAGAAAAATAAAAATAAAGAAAAATTATTTTTGTTTTCTTGTTTTGTTTTCAAAAAAAAAATATGTTTTCAAAACAATTTATCAAACGATTTTTTTTTATTTTTGTTCTACAGAATAATTTTTAAAAATAATTTTTTTTTTTAAAAAAAGAATCAAATAAACCCCTAATTGCTGCTATATATTTGCAATCCTTGTACAGATACTTATTGTGGAGGACAGCCTTCTATTTTGATTTTTTTTCCTTTCTTATTGTAATAAAAATTCATTTTCAGGGACCACACTTGTATTCATGGAGGTTGCAGTGACTCTCTTATGCCCCAGCTATTCATGATTTGGGCAGGGGAGAGAGGAGAGAAAACATCTCATGTGCCAATCACACGAGTTATTTAATTATTAGAATTTTGACGTGTATTTTTAAATGGTATTATGAATATGTTTGATAAGTCAAATAAGTTAACTTATAACATATTTGACTAACTTATAAACTTACTTTATCAAATTAGAAGTGGTTAATAAATAAATTTATTTGAATAATTTAAATTAATTAAAAATTTACAAGCTATACGCTACTTCAAGTAGCATATAACTTATAAACTTTAGATTAATTTATAAACTATTTTTGTTAAACATAATCTATATATATTAACAGTACTCTAACAATAGGAATTTAATTAAAAAAATTAAAATTTCAAACTTTTAAACTATAAAAATTTATTTAGAAATTAATTAAAAACTAGAAGGATCAACTAAATAATTAAACCAATATTGTTAGATATTCTTGCCCTTTGTCTACAATCACAACTGAATCTTTAGAAACATTTGCTGTTAATATCTTCAATTCTATGCTTATACTACAAAACTTAGATTCAACAAAAAAAAATTAAAATTGATATTTTTGTAATTTATATCACTGCAATCTGTTGGTGTCAAATTTTTTTTTTAATCGAGAGGGTGAATGGTAACTCTTTGGATTTTATGTTGGTCAATCCAAAGCTAAATGAAAGTTTTTTTTTTCTTGGCATGGTCGTGTTGTTTTATATGTCAAATATATTTTTTGTTGGAGTTACAAATGAATTTATTTATTTTTTATTTCATCAAAATTGATATTGAAATATATATACAAATATTTCGATTTCTGTTAAATTTTTGTTCTATTAAAGTATTAATCTTTTCAGTCTCTTGGTAGAATCGTTAAGAAAGAAACCTGCATATGCGTAAGTTTTTGAATGAAAAGGTAAATTGAAAATTTCAACAAACCTCAATTAATAGGTATTTTACGTTTAAAAATACCTTTATTTTCATTCTAATTCTTGTATAAAAATAAATATAAAAAGACACTTGCTTAAATTTATACTAATATATATATATATATATATATAAATAATTTTGGATGTTTAGGTGTCTTGGTATGAAAATATTTTTTAAAAAATTAATAATTATAAAAAAATAGATAATAAGTGGTTACTCAAAAAATAATTAGGGTATACAAATAAATATTGTGTAATTACTCAAAAGTAATGACAGATATTAAAAAATTATTTTTTTTCAAATATTCAAAATTTTAATTTTTTTAATGACTATAAGACGAAATAAAAAAGTCAACCGACACGCATCTAAAGCCACTAGTTATTAATATGAGTTTAAGAATTTCAGAGAACTACTGATAAGGTCATTTTTTTCCTTGCAAAAAATTGACACTTACAATAATCATAAAAGTCATAAATTTAATAATAAATGAATAATAATAATTTTTTATTGAATTAAAAGTTGAATGGTTTTATAAATTAAAAAAAAAAAAAAGAGGGGAAGGGGAAATAGAAGTTTTACTTATCCATTGAATTACATCTTTGGGATAAAAAATGCGAGAGAAAGAGAGAGCCCATAGTCAGAACGGTAGTCTACGCCGTAGCATTAAATGTGAAGTTTGGACGTTTGACTGTTGGTTTTGTTGTTGAGCGTAGATTGAGGCATTATTCCAGCACATTTGTCTAAAGTTAAAAGCCTCCAAAATTGAAGATATGGTTCCTTCATTAGATTGGTTCTTGAATCACGGTAGCCCTACCAATCTTTCAATAACAAAATACCAAATTTTTATATCCAATAAAAATATGAATTCTTTTTTATTAGATAGCTAAAAAGAGAGATTCTCCGGACCTGTCTAAAGAATATATATATATATATATATATATATATATATATATATATATATATATATATATATATATATATATATATATATTATGGCCTCCTCTGTTATTCAATGAATACACTACTAGAAAAATGAGATTTAGAGACGAAAATTAGAGATGAAATAAATTCCGTCTCTAACAGAGACGGAAATAGA